>JAAOAQ010000106.1:0-66853 GCA_013396025.1 Fusarium phyllophilum | reverse complement strand
CCCGCTGTTGTATGTTTTTGCCTGTTGTATAGCTGTAACCTTTTTTGTCCTTTCACCACTGTCGTCGCAGACATGGCTGGTAGAAAGATGGATGGTCGCTGCATGGGAAGAGCAGCTGTCCGTGGGGACATGAGCCAACAGCCTTTTGGACTGAACTCCTCGCGGATTGGGCATGTCGCGCACGCATCACAAGCAAGCCGATGCTGCTAGATAAGTGGAGGCGCAATGATCGCAGTTGTAGAAATTTTGCTTTCGGCTATAAAGAGGGGGCGCTGAGGTGAACGAACAACCGTCAGAGTATGGCATCACTGTCGATACTGGGCCTCTCGGCGTAGGCTTGGTCAATGGTGAGGCCAGCGACACGGAACGTTCGAGGAGGTGCCGACCAAGAATCCCGTGATCCAAGCATTGCTCGCAGAATGTAGCTTTGGTCCACTAGAACCTGAGCACTTTATCCATACTGTGATGTCTGGTCTTCAGTAGAGATAGATTCTGACAGGGCGCGATGTTCGCCGCGGGATGATTTGTAGGATGAACAGGGAAATGGGCAGCGGGAGTCAAGGTAGGTAGGTAAGGAGCATGGAGATTGTTCAGAAAATGGGTAGCTGCG
Organism: Fusarium phyllophilum; assembly: GCA_013396025.1. NCBI lineage: Eukaryota > Fungi > Ascomycota > Sordariomycetes > Hypocreales > Nectriaceae > Fusarium > Fusarium phyllophilum. The sequence continues at coordinate 66,243 of JAAOAQ010000106.1, read as the reverse complement.
GTTCTTGTAATTGAGGAGCGACTATGTACAAACATTCACGGGTATCTATATGAAAAGACAAGATGCAACACCTATAAATCGGATTCGTTGGGAAGATCAAGATTGGGCAGCCTTGGCACCGTTCGTATAATGCTCGAAGGAATTGCTTGGCAAGATTATGTCGCGCATGACGAGGCCATCAAGCCTCGTTTTACGATCGTCGCGTCGGGCGAGAATATGCGCTGCAACGAAGTTGTTCGTCGCTGTTATTGGGGACCGAGATCCGTGATGTAGGCTACAGTCTGTTTGGGCATCGACTTTGGCGAGGCCGTGGGGGAGTGCGTATTTGGGTTGCGTTCGTCGGCGTGTAAGGGATGATCTTATCACTGTAAAGGATTAGTCAGTATATGCCTAAGATCTATTGTGGTGCAAAGGCGAGACATACATTACAAGCTTCATGTGGGGTGCAAGCGAGCCCCCCCGACCAGACGCGCCATTGCCAGTATCATAGCAGAGTGGCACAGATCCATTCAGCAAAGTCAAACCTGGCCGTGGCGCCCAGCGGTTTCGCAGTCGGAGGCAGAATCATCCAAGGTGAAGAGGATGCCGATATCGCGCTCATAAGAACAACCGCGGGGACAGGAGTTTCGTCGGCGAATCCATCTTCGGCCAGCGCCACGCAGGCAGTGAATGGAGGATGCTAGCATGACTTTGGGCGGCAACGGCGCCGTGTACGCAACATCGGGAGATGAATGCTGAGTATGGTTTGCTTATTGACCGATAGTCGATAACCCAAGTGTCTCAACTTGTAAGACGTGTAACGATATCGTCGTACACATCACTGCGAACTCTGTCGAGTAATGACTGCGCTACGCCATTTTCGTCTCTGTGCTCTTGGATGGAATCCACCTTGGCATCCAGATCCTCTAGATCGTCTCGTAGCTCGACCAGGCGCGTATCGTAGCCTTCCAGGACATCAGCGCTGTGTTTATCCTGGCCCTGAAGCTGTTCGACATCGCGCTGCAGGGAACTAAAGTCCTCGCGAAAAGTCGTGACTTGCTGTCGTAGCTGATCGAGATCTGTTCTGAGGCTGCTGTTCTCTTGTCTCAGGGCGGAAAGTTCCTGGTGAACGAGTCGATCCTTTTCACCCCGTGCCTTGAGCTCGGCCCAAATTTGAGCGAGTTCGTCTCGTGCCTCGTCCGGGCTACTAATGCGACGGCGCTTTCTCTCATGAATTGGGGGAGCTGGCGGTGGAGACCCAGTCTCGTCATAGGCCGGCGGCGCGTCGTCTTGCGAGGAGAGATCGATGACCTTGGTCTCAGTGTTTGCAGGAAGATGTTGGTCGTGGAACGGTGCCAAGCGACTATGTTTCACGGCGTCGCTGATGGTTTGGAGCTCGGCTTTGGAAAGCTTCGTAGCGTCGACGTAAATACTAAATGAGGTTGCGGCAGAGAGCACGCGAAGAGCGTCCAAGACCTTCCCTGATTGTGTTCGGCTAGGGGCCAACGGCTCTTTGGCAGCGGTGGGAACAAAGAGCCGAAGGTTCTTGTTTGTTTGGAACTTCAGGCATGCAACGGGGCACTTGAACTTCTCTTGCACCGCTTCCGGTGCTGTTGAAGCAAAAGCGAAGCCGAATGATGTGATAGTAGAGGGGTCGATGGAAATCGCAACAGGTGAAATGCCCTCGACTCCTTTCAGGTTCATCGGAAAGCGCAGCTCGACAGTTGTGCACAGGCCGCTCAGGTGAATTCGTAGCATGATGCTGTCGATCTTTGGATCGGGCTTCGAGAAGCAGTGGGTTGCGCCATCGTGTTCCCACGCAACAACAGCGGGCGTAGTCTCATCGACTTCAAGACATGGCGAGGTGGAATACGACATTCCTGGAATCCATCAGTAGCACGGCAAGCATCAGACGTACCTTTACGCCTTCAACAACGAGACACGAGCAGATATGACCGGCTCCGTCAGCAGGCAACCTGTGGTCTCCAGCAATGCTGCAAGACCGTGCTTGAGCTCCAGCAACGCTGCGAGTCCAAGCCAAGTCCCTTCTACAGTCCCCGGTTGTTCCAACGAAGGGCGCACCGCGCACGTTCGATGGGTACAAGTCGGAATTTTATAACGGTCTGCAGTGACGGTTTACCGGGTCTCTGAACGTGCTTGTCGTTGTGGCGCGGGGAAGGTCGGGCGAGGAGCGAAATCTCGATCAGCGAACCCACTTGATCTTCAGCACGCTGCAAGAACAAGTTGGAGCGCTTCTCTTGATGGGTGGTTGTGCCTTCGGTCGGGTGAGGATGGTGATGATGCTTCCTTTGGCCAGAGCGTGAATGCGAATGGCGTTGAAGAAATTGTGGGTCGGTCACATGACCATGGAGAAGGCAGGCAGTAATGGCTCCAGCTCGTTTCGATGCTAAAGGAAAAAGGAAAAAAAGGGAGTTTCGACTGAGGAAAGAGGGTCAGAAGAGCTGAAGATGTTACTTGCTGAAAAGAAGAACTACCGGGACAAAGGCAGCAGCAGAACCTATGGTTAAAATCGTCACTGTTTGGAGCGAGGGAGCTCAATGATTTGAAGGATGTGGCCTGTGCGCTCGGCTGTTCAGTTGTTCCGTAAAGCAAACGCAAGGCTTGGCGCCATGTCACAGTGTGGGGCACAGTGCTGTGGAGAGTTCAAACTGTACCCAATTGCTGGGTTACCCTGCAGGACCTGGATAAAGACTATAAAACTGTAAATCTCAATAGAACCAGATATATAAATTATCTTTATTCTAATTCTATATATTTGAAATACTCTAATATCCTGAAAAATTCTTATCATCTCAAAATCCTTGAAAGCTTACGGAATAATAAGATGGAATATTTAAGTGATTCTACGTGGGGACTGGATTGCAAGCTAGGACTGAGTTTTCCCCAGACGGCGGTCATCACAGACCAGACATGGATATACAACACTAAGAACATAATGGGGAAAGGAACATGTCTGGTTATGTTAGGTTTTATGGCTGTATTTCACAAGATTTCATAATATTCGCGTATTCGACTTGTGCATACTAAATTTCCTATGCAGCAAAGTGCAACGAAATACGCGTCGAGGTTGAACGCGTAAAGTTGGTTGACGCGCAGATCTTTAAACAGGGCCAATCATGGTGCTGCAATGGCTATCAATTATTTTCACTTGCTTATCTCCCATGTTCATTCGGTGGTAAAAATGCCTGTCTTGGTACTTCTTCAACAAATTGCTTGCGCTTGTCGCTGGGATTTACTATTGACCTTGATCTAAAATTATATTTTGTCAAGTATACACCTATTTACCAAATTGCCCATTTTAATGCGCCCTGAGCCATGAATCTGTTCATAAAAGAAGTCATGAAAACTGACAAAGCCTACACTCAGGATTTCCCATTCGTCATACCCTCCCACCTCTCAAAGTTCCCAGCTTCCAGGCCAAACAAGTCCAATAACCGACCGACCATCTGATTTAATATATCATCCACTGAGCTTGGTCTTGTGTAGAATCCGACAACAGGGGGTGCAATAATCGCACCAGCTCTTGTCACCTCCATCATGTTCCGCAAGTGTATCTCACTCAGCGGCGTTTCTCTCAATGACAACACCAGCCTCCTTCGTTCTTTGAGGCAGACATCTGCTGCGCGGGTGATAAGGTCATCGCAAATGCCGGCGTTGATGGCAGCTAGCGTTTTTACCGAGCAGGGGACGACGATCATGCCATCAACATGACAAGACCCGCTTGCAATTGGTGCGGCTAAGTCACTTGGGTTGTAGACGTGATCCGCTAGTGCTTTCACTGAAGCTGGTGTGTAATCTGTTTCATATTTTATGGTCTCAGCTGCCCATTTGCTGATGATCAGATGAGTTTCAACATTCAGTCTTCGAAGTGTTGAGAGAACATGAATGCCGATGGCAGCTCCTGTCGCGCCGGTCAGGGCTACGATGATCTTCTTTCTTGGTGCCTCGCCCATATTGATCTCTGAAAGAGCCGAGTTGCAATATAAAGTGTAAGATAAATTGACTGGTAACTGATGGTATGAAGACTACTCCCAGGTTCTAAAGCGATAAAGTAGTTATGGTGCTAAATGTAACTGATAGGACATGCGGCTCTTCTTAAACGAAGCCCATGTCATACCAGACCCGTCAGTTTGGTAGCATTGAGGCTCAGTTCGGGGACCTTCGGTGCCTTCGGGGCCCATTATTCCCGGATATTGCGGCTCGGCAGATGTGGACTCGGTGGACTCGGGGCCTCGGACTACCATGCGTCATACGATAAGCAGAGTAAATAGTATGAGACTGATGAAGATATAAGAATTGCAGAAGCCCGGCGGTCAAGTTGTCGATACCTGCCAGGAATTATCATCATGGCTTCCAAGACTCTTCCTCATATGGACTTCCGCAGTTACGTTGAGGCTCTCGAAGCCGACGGCGACCTCGTCTCAATCACTGAAGAATGCGACCCTCATCTTGAAGTTGGTGCAATTATTCGAAAGGTTGTTGAGACTAATGACAAGGCTCCCTTGTTCAACAAGCTCAAAGGCCAAGATGAGAATGGGCTCTGGAGAATATTGGGTGCACCAAACTCCCTTCGATCCGACCCCAAGCAGCGTTACGGCAGACTTGCCAGACATCTCGGACTGCCTACAGACTCGTCTATGAAGGCCATCTTGGATAAGATGATCGCTGCCAAAACAACACCCCCTATCCCGCCTACTGTTGTTGAGGCTGGCCCTTGCAAGGAGCATATCTTGACACCGGACCAGTTCGACCTCAACAAGCTTCCAGCGCCACTGCTTCATCAGTCAGATGGTGGAAAATACGTCCAAACTTACGGAATGCACATTGTCCAATCCCCGGATGGCAAATGGACAAACTGGTCTATTGCTCGTGCGATGGTCTACGACCGAAACCACCTTGCCGGATTGGTGATCAAGCCGCAACACCTCTACCAGATTCACGAGATGTGGAAGAAGGAAGGTCGTGATATGCCTTGGGCTTTGGCTTTTGGAGTCCCTCCTGCTGCCATCATGGCATCGAGTATGCCACTCCCTGACGGACTGTCTGAGGCTGAGTACATTGGTTCGCTCGTCGGATCATCCCTTGATGTCGTCAAGTGCGAGACCAATGGACTCTATGTACCAGCCAACTCGGAAATAGTCTTTGAAGGAACATGCTCCATCACGGAGACTGCACCTGAGGGACCTTTTGGAGAGATGCATGGGTGAGTCTACAATGCTGTCTAATTTCTTCCAGTGCTCATAGTCACCCTAGCTACGTGTTTCCCGGCGATACGCACCCTTGGCCAAAGTATACGGTGGATCTAATCACACACCGTAAAGACGCGATTCTGCCCGTCTCCAACTGCGGAAGGCTGACTGATGAGACTGTAAGTATTGGCTTATTTTACTTGAAGATCGTGACTAACTTCAGTAGCATACAATGATAGGCCCTCTTGCTGCCGCAGAGATCGGCTTTCTCCTCAAGTCGAAAGGTCTCCCTATCAAAGAAGCCTTCTCACCTTTCGAGTCTCAAGTTACATGGGTTGCGTTACAGGTCGATACTCAGAAGCTACGTGAGATGAAGACAACATCCGAGAAGTTCTGCCGTGAGATCGGAGACATCATCTTCAATCACAAGGTCGGTTATACGATCCATCGCTTGGTGATCGTCGGTGATGACATCAACGTGTACGATTTTAAGGATGTGATCTGGGCTTTCTGTACCCGTTGCCGCCCCGGAATGGACGAGTACTTCTTTGAAGACGTTGCTGGCTTTCCTCTCATTCCATACATGTCGCATGGTAATGGAGCGCCTAATCGTGGTGGCAAGGTTGTCTCGGACAGCTTATTGCCAGTCGAATATGCAACCGGGAAGAATTGGGAAGCAGCGGACTTCGAAAACTCGTTTCCGGAGGAGATCAAAGATAGGGTTTGCAGCCGATGGCAAGCCTTAGGCTTCAACAGCCACCAGTGATATAGACTATCTTAGCATACAAACTTATAGAAATTACTAGAATATTTATAAATGTCATCATAAAATGATATTTTTATTAGACCATTTATGATAAGCTTATAGACATCCTCTACCAGGGCATCGGCATTCGTGGGACATATAGGAACCTAGAGACCAAAATCTTGTGGCACCTGGTCTGACATGATGAAATTGTATGATTCAAGGGGAGAAAATGCGTCAAAGTCAAAATCTCGAAGCCAATCATCTAAGCTAACCATGCTGAAAGGAGAAATGTCAGTATGTTTGAACAGTTGGGAGGGCTGTAACGCAAACCTTTGCTCCTGAGTATTACCAAAGTGCTCTGGTAATACAGTCATGCTTTCCGAAGAAAATGTTACTGGAGGATGCTCCTGCGATGAATTCTCACTTTGGAATCTGGTCGCCTCCGCCGAAGAACGTTGTAGAGCTTGAATCGCCCTGAGAGCCTTCTTGTGCGCCGCAGAGAACTGTCCAACATCGTCGCTGCGCCCAGTTAACGTTTTTACTAGCTCAGCTAGTATCTCTTGGGAGTCTTGATCTTGAGCATCAGAGCCTTGTCGGATAAAGCTCAACAAGAGTGCCGAGGCAAGGCCGTTGTGAACGAAGGCCCATGAACGGGTTGCAAGAGTCGAGATTGAGCGTAGCTTGATGAAAGCACGGACACTTCGTTTCAAAGCACCTTGAAAGCGGTTCGAGATCATAGAGCATTCTTCTTCACTGAAATTTCCTTTGTTCTGCGAGGACAGCACAGGGCGGCAGAGGGTAGAGAGAAGAAAGTAACGGTGGACGATGAGACTGTAATGTTCCTGTAGCTCTTGGATCGAGGTAGAGCACTGCGAATCTTGCAGATGACGAGCTAGAGAAGACTCGTAATTGTCGAAGTCATGAAAGAGCCGGCTATAGTTCCTGACCGGTTCTGTCTGGGGGAGTCTTGGAAGATGTCTGAAGCTCAGATGGCATAGCCAGTTCATAGCCTGTCGGTAGTCAAGACGCTGGCTAGTTGGATCTAGCGATACCAGAGCTGGGAGGTCTGGCTCCAGGTCCATTTCATGAGAAGCTGGAGGTCTATCGAACGCTAACGAGAGGAGTGCGTCTTGCCAAACAATTGCAAGCCTATGAACAGTGGTTACGTCTGTACTCCTAAGACAAATGATATTTGCTGAGTGACTCACCTTAACTGTTGCGCTTCTGCAGGCGAGAGACGGAGAGCACAGTGGATAATAGGCTGATGGAGGCCAACGGATAGCGCAACTCGAACCGTGGTGCCACCGAGGATCCAAGCTGCACGAGGATTCATGTTGTTTTGCAAAACATGACCAAGGATGAGCAATGCTTGGATCAGTCTCTTGGACGGATTCCATAACAGATCGAAGGACCCCAGATACTTGAGAGCAGAGTGCACTAAAACGGTCAGCTGCTTGTGAGTGACTGAAAGAGGAGAACTGATGCTTACAATTTTGATTGGACTTGGATAGTCGTGTAGCAATGGGTAAATCGGAGAACTGCGCCCCTGCTGCCATTATAGCATGAAGAAGACAAAGGCTATGATTGCCGATCTGCTGGGTCTGAACCTCGTGATTCAAAAGAGAACATATGAGCTTCTCGATCTCACTGAGATCGTCAAGGACGAACTGAAAAGAGTGTACTCGATCCCGATAGAAGCCAAAGAGAGAAATCATGTCTTGGTCAACAGTAAGGGTTGTTTCTGAGCCTCCTGCAGGGGTGCCACGTCCACCATCGGAAGCGCCATCCATACCAAGAAGAGGAAGAATTCCTGTTTCAAATGCGGTACGACGTTCATTGTTGGCATGAGGTTGGGTAGTATCTGGTCGTGCTACCGAGATAATGGAATTGTCACCTAGCAAGGACGGACTCGCATTAGATACACTGCCATCGCGACTGACGGGGCGCCTAGGTTGTGTTGCGTTGTTGGTATGATGACTCGAGTCCGCTGTAGCCTGGAGTTCTGGTTGGTGACGTTGTGGAGTTGGACTTGATGAAGCCCGAGGTTGGTCGTAGAAGCAGAGGTCGGAGTGACCGCGCTTGATGCATGTTTGACAGGGCTGTTGATGGTTACAGCGCACTTTTCTCTCTCGACAGGGCAAACATGCTTTTCTGATACGTGCGAGTTGCCTCACGCGCAGTATGCTCTTCAGATCTGGCGGCTGAGTTGCTGCAGACTCCGTTCTCGGCGGGCTCGGGTATCTCGGAATATTCGGAGTTCGTTGCGGCGAGTCGTTCATCGCAGGGTTACTTGCTTTGAGCGTGATTGTATATATAGAGAAATTATTCAGCTAAATTAGAGGTGACTATTCATCGATCTGAGAGCCTGTACGGATAGCTGAAGCAAGATGCGCTTGATCGTGGAGTTCGAGATCCATAGCGCTAGTCCTACAACCTCAGGCACCAAACTCAAGCACCCAACCACTCTGTTGGTGGTTTTCGTCTCAATGAGCGAAACATCACAAAATCGTCGAATTCAAGGCAGGAGATACATTTGGTATCGTATGAAGATTACATGTGTGTTCTCACCACTATGCATTCGGGCTGTCTCGCTTCTTTTTGATTGACGCATGCGAGGCTAAGGCTCAAGTTGACGGATTTCGGCTCTAGGGCGCTAGACTCTTCTGATCTATCAAGCCTGGTGTCAGAAATAACCGACTAGCTTAGGAGCGTAAGTTATCCAGAGCTTGTTCAACTCTTTTTGTCGTCTGAAATAAAGGCCCCAAGTTTCTTTCCCCTTTAATCGGGTATAAGTGGGCATTTGAGAAACCCCAAGATTCATTCCTGCGAGGCACAAGGCAGATCCTGACAAAAGCACGCTCTGGAGGAAGATTCCGGTTATAACAATGCCGTGATGCCGCAACTACGCCGTTGCATCGGAAGTCCAGCGCCGAGAGCGGGGCCGTCTTACTCCCTCGTCGTAGAGTCCGTTCCAAGACAAGTAAGGGCCGACAACTTCAACCCAAAGTGCGCCATTTCATCAACGGCAACGGCACAGCCTAGCAGCTCTGAAGCTAGACCACTTTCACTCTGTTTCTCGCGAAAATCAAGCCACGTCATCTGGTCACAGCACATGCAGGGTTCAACATGCATGCAATAATCTAGGGGTAGCCCAGATGACCCAATTATGTTGGACTTGGCTTTGAGAGAAGCTCAGAGCCAAGACTTATAGGCTATCTTAGCCGTCTGTACTAAACTTGTTGGAGTCCAAAGATTGGTCGAAGCGTACTGATGGCTGAATCTATAGGCATGAAAGTTGAGCCCATTCCCAATTCTGAAGTTCCCGAGGAAAAAAAGATGAAGTCGGGAATGTCCGTATACGAGAGTCAACGTTGCAGTGTTGCTCATGTCAGATTCTGCACCCAAATATAACGTCCCTCATTTACATGCTGCCGTGTTATCCCCCAAATGCATGTGTAAATCCCTTCTGATACAAACTCAAAAACGCCCTGGCCTAAAACCAACCCCTGATCGGCTTGTCAATCCCGAACAAGACCCTTTTTACGAGATGTTAAGACCCCAAGCACAGACCCCCCCCTTCTCACTATTATTTACGTATAAACAGCAAGGCACCAAATTAATTCTCGCATCTTGCCGAGGAACCGCAGCCGCGTAATCTGCCCACGGAAACACGGCTTGTCCAAGTGGAGCAATCTGTCCTGCTCCGCCTCAGCTACCCCGGACCGAATCTTACGAGTTGACCACTGACGAGACTAGACGCGCTTCTGGGCCCGGGACTAGAAGGCTTTCGGCAATTTTCGTATGGAGGCGTCTACGATAGAACTCCCAGGGTGTCGAATATTTACTGCTTTGCCTCGCTTGAGAAGCGCTGGCTTTCTCGTATTGGGCATCTTTGCTGCCTACTCCGTTCGTCGGTTTGAGCCGCGTGGGCAACTCTCCTTTTTAGTAGGTGATTTTGCGTCAGTGAGGCACAAATGATGCGAGGATAAATACAGAATCATGGCCTCTTCTCCGCAGTTTGACAATTCATTTCTTCTGTACACTTTTTGCTTAATTAATTGCTTTCGTTTGTATTCTCCACTCGCTATAATGTCTGATTCAGCCCATCATGCCCACCGGGTATTCGTACCCAAGATCCAGATCATCGAAAACAACCCCCTTTCACACCTTTTACCATACGGCTCCTTAATACTTGCTACCAGCATCATCTGCATTGTTCTCCTTACCAACTGTCTCGAGCGATGGATCTTACCAGCTGTTTACAAAGACATCTGCCAAACATTCGAACGAACAAAGGATGAAAGGCGGCGGCGGTCTTTTGTCTACTTCCATGTCGGCAGCATCATTCTTTTCTGCGTTCTTTGCAGTGGTTGCTATCCAATGATGTACTTCCTCATCGGCGATGCCAAATTCTCTACACCATTCACCAAAGGCAGCGCTGTCACGATCGGAGACAGTCTGCTTGTTCTTTCCGAAGTCTACAGTTCCTATTACATCTTCGAGATCTGCTTTCGCACCAAGTTCGCGAGCCCTCTCAGCATTGCGCACCACACTGGACTGCTTGTCATCACACAGACAGCATTGAGTCTTTTTGCCGATCACGACAAGCATCGCGAAGCTACACTGGAGTTCTACATGTGCATGGTCTGGGGTACGTCAACCAAGCCTCTGTAATCTCGCGAGTTGAAGTATGCTAACAGTGTCTTTTATTTAGGTACATTCGATGTTATCGTCGAGCTCCCTATCTTCCTTATGATGATCGTCTGGCGAATCAAGCGCCACAACACTCTGTTGTTGTCCCGTATGGCCTATACGTGCTGTGTCTGGCAAGTTACAGGAGCCATAACCGAGGTCGCCGTTACGATATATCTTCTCAACCGGTCGTGGCATCGCTGGGGTCTCGAGTGGCGTATCATTACCCCCTTGGTGTTCTCCCTGTGGATCACAACACAGCTATACGGAGCGTCTCGACTATATCAGATGGGACGCGGTGAGCGACAAAAGCTGAAAGCCAAGGACGAGCTGGCTTTGACTCAGGAGGAGAGCGTATAACTGGACTTAACAGAACATTCTTTTTAAATAGATTTGGATTTCACAGTCACACATAATTGCTAGCGCAATACATATACCCAGTACTTGGATAAACCATATGGTGCACAAAGCATCATGGCGCATTGTCTCCTTCAAGACCTAGCTAATGACCTCTTCTTTAACGCTCTGGCCACTAGACCAACGATACACTCCGTAGCTTTACTGTCCACAAACTCAAGTACATCCATAATCCTTTCTCCAGTCTCATTCATGGTCATCAGAAACATGTACTCTCCTCGCTTCGTCCATTCTTCATCATCATCACTGTCCCTCAAATGCCTGTGGAAATTAGTCTCGGAGTTTGCCCATACGAGGACCTGCCGTAGCGACGTATTGAGCCACATCTGCTTGACGGTAACAGTGAACGAAGACATGGCCTCTCCGACATGTTTGAGGCGAGCAATAAAACTGTGATGATCCATCGGCCCAGGAAGGTTAGCCAATGTCGGCGCGAATCGGTGACTATACTCGTCGCTGAGAACGCAGGAGAGGGATTCCGTGTCTAGCGTTCTGAAAACATCGATATATGTTGTTGCGGTCGCAGCTAGAGTGGATGCATCCAGCACGCGCATAGGCTCTTTTGCGGAAGACATGGTGACGGAAGTGATGAGGGTCAGAAGAGTAGTGAGTCCACGTGCAGTGAAGAGTATGTTTGAAGAACGTACCTATGTACAGGCAACTGGCTATGCTCTTGCAGTGCACTTAGCGCAAAGCCAGCTATACGGAAATCCATCGGATGACCATATACACTCGATAGGGCGCCGTCGGACTTAGGACTTATAAACAGCCGGTGATCCTGGAAAAACACTTGTCTCGGCCGAATGAGTTCCATGGCGGGTGAATACCAAGGATCAAAGGTATATTGGGACTGGCAATGAAGGAATGGCCTACAGAGCACGAAGATCATTTAGACCTCTTATCTAAGTGATGAAATGTCTTATGTAAGTTTAGTACATATTATTAGGCTCTTAGACCAATTTACTGTGGCGCCCTGATTTAATATAGAAGGTTTCTTGCTTCCTGAGAATGTCCGCCTACGGAGCGCCAAAATTAGAAGGCCGCCCCTCGGCCGAATCACCGCCACTGCGACTGCTAGCTGCAACGGTGCATAAGCACCTAAATTAAATTAAAGCAATGGCTTTCTTATTATAAAGACGTGATCTGGAAACCGGAGGAGGCTCTTCACCCCGCCCCTCTTCGTAGTACTTCAGAGACTCTGTGAACCCAATTCTCGTCAAGTAGTACTTCTCGTCCAAAGTACAGATCAAGCAAGCTCCAGGACGCATCCCTTCTGCTTTAGATTGCATCTCTGAAAGCATGACGACTTGAACGTCCATAGGCTTTGTAATAGGATCTTTAGTTGCCTGGCTTTCGTCCAGCCAGACTAGATCAGACGTTTCTCCGCCATCGAGCAGCAGAAAAGCGCATCTCTCCTTCGGAGGATCAACAGTGTATCCACCAAAAGCACCAGTCTGTTGATAGTTACTGAAATCATGCCCGTATTTTGGGAATAATTTCCCGTGTCCGACCTTGGCCTTGATCTGAAGATACCCGTTATCGTATCGACCGAATGGAGTGCCATCTGGGCATCAAAGGTCCTCACTGGTCCCCGCGCGACGACAAGTGGCTGAAGGATACCCAGGATGGATTTGACTGGTTTCTCGATGACCCATTGCACAAAGCAAAGACGATGGTGAACGATAACAGCTCCACCAGACAGGAGGGATTGATCCACCTCGCACGAACCAAGAAGTGGCGAATCTTGAGACGATCTCCGGTCATCGCCGGTTTGGCCTTGTACTATCATCGCGCAGAGGTGCATGAGGCTGGCCTCAAAGTTACCAATGCTTGGGGTTCTCTCATTCTGCCCGGGCACTTGTACAATGCCCTTGTAGAGGAAAAATGTACTAAGAGCAGCTGGGTCGATATGAAGACTCTGTTTGATAAGTTTGGGGAAGAACAGTTCTTTGTTGGTGGTTGACCCGACAAAGTGTCCGATTATGCCACGCGCTTCATGCTGCAAATCGGTGTCTCTGCAGCGGCGTTTACTAAAAACCGACGCCGTGGTCCCAAGATGGTCGTTGAAGATTTCTCTCGTGCTGGTGCACGATTTCTCACAACGCGTAATTCAATTCATAAAAGTCTTCAGGACCGGTATCAGCGAAATGCCAACCGCATGAATTGGACAGCAGAGAGCATAAGATAGATACTTCTGCGCGCAGAATCGGAAGGGAAAGGCAAAGGCAAGAGAACGGTGCCATCGGCTGGTCAAGAAATTCGTATCTCACCGGTCGGTGTCTTGTCATCGCTGGTGACGGCCATGCAGGGCGAGGTTCATGAGCTAGCATTTGGGTACCTGCCCATGCATCGTATGAGCTGGAAGATCCTGAGGGCCATACGGACGAGATGTGAACCCTATCTCAAGGAGACCTACGGATAAGACTTCACCCTAAAGGAATGGGAGCTTCCTTTCATGGTTGGCCATATTTTGCCTTTAGCTCACGACGAGTCCATGGAGATGCTGCAAACTGCGGGCAAGGTATGGGATAAATTAAATCATGGAGACACTATGAGCATAGGTATGAGTCGGAGTATGAGCTCTCTGGCCTCGACTATGGCATCTCGAGTATCCAAAACCAAGTCTTCCAGGCATACACTAATCCCCACGGATCACACGTCGATGATGGTTTGGACTATGAGTCAGAGGAGTCAGACGATAATAACTTCTCTTTCACTGTTCACGAAGTGAATTTGGCCACTCGACAAGTGACCAGCCACAGAGAGCGAATTAGTACACCTGCTTCTGGCAATCGACAGCTCGAAGAGTAAGGCTGATTGATGGTTTGTATGGTTATTTACCTGTCGGGGGTCTTGCTTGATATCATGCCTCGATACTTGGCAACCTTTGTGTTTTTGTTAGCTAGAGTTGCTGCAATAAACCACACAAGTCTTAACTATCTCTCATTCTACAGCCATCCTAAACCTCAAAAGATCATGCTCTTGAATGCCATCGAATGTCGCCTCCAACTCAGCAACATCCCATTTGCAAGACAACCATCGCCCGTTCAGCGCCGTATGTCGCTTTCTCATCCCTTCAGCTTTTAACAACCACACAGAAAACGCCCCAACGAGATCTGGGCTATCGGTCAAGACTAACAATCGTAAGCTTTTGACTTGTCTCAAATCTTGGAGATAACTCACGATGCTGAATATCCTTCGATGCTGCCCTCGAGAACTCGCTCTGCATACCACCTGGGTGGACACTGGCAACAAAAATGCCCTTGTCGGCGTACTGCGCATGTAGCATCTCGATCATGCGAGCTTGGGCAAGCTTGCTGGTACAATAGTGAGATGTTGTGCCGAATCCGATGAGACTTTGAGCTGAGATGGAACTGATGACGATAAAACTGCCTTTGCTCTCAAGAAGGAAGGGTAAAAGGTGGTGTGCTGCAAGCCATGTACCTAAGCAGTGTGTGGCGAAGGCCTTTTGTACATCCTCAAAGTCTTCTTCAAGAACTGTAGCCTTTGAAAGAGGGCCCGAGAACCCACAGTTGACGAACACGGCGTCGAGTCTCCCGTTGAACTGGCTCTTGACCGTTGAAGCAATATTGGCTACGCTCTCATTGGAAGTGATGTCGCACGCCACAGAAGCAACCTTGATCGATGCAGTAATGTCACTAACCTCTGTGACTGTTGCCTCCAACGTCTTTTGCGATCGCGCGGCGAGAATCATGCCCGCGGCACCGGCTTGAGCAAAAGATCTTGCCAACCCGGAACCCGCAGCTCCTCCAGCGCCGATTATGCATACAACAAAGCCTTCTGGCAGTTCTGCCTTCCTCGGGTCAATGGCATCATATGGCTTGTCGTGTTTCGTCTCGACGAAGTCTCTGACTTGCTGGGCATTCGTCAGGCTAGGAGTAGACATAGCTTCGTACGGGGAAAATGGTCCTCAGTTGGAAGAAGGGCACCGCGGGCTGTAGGGAATGATAAACAAAGACTACTTTCGTGGTTGTATCTCTTCAAGTCCTTTTGTGATCAAGCGAACGTTGTTATACCCTCGTGATCCCGGATTTTGCTATTAATCCCGGAGTAACTCAACCGGGCTCATTAGTCCTGTTGCTGTATGTCAGACGAGACGTAGGCGATCGACATGTGGCTTGAGGCTGGGGACACGGATTTATCTTATCTCCGCATACTCCGTAGTGTCTTGGGGAGTCAGAAACACCAGACCCTTGATGCAAGATATTAAAATAACTTAGTAAAGTCAACCTAAACTTATGCTAAGTTAACGAAGTCTCTTCCCCATTCAGGATTAAGGTCCTGAGTTTTCTTTCCTCCTCTGGAAGGGGGAATAGAATCCGGGCTGCCTACTTAGGCAGATTCACGGACATCTGCCACCGCCAGTTCTTAATATTCTGCTCACAAGACTCTAGGATAGGTCGTCGCTCGAGTCAACGTAAAATATCATCGAGTAGAGGCTGTATCCCTCGAATTATCTCAGAATTACACCTCCAGACATGGTCGTTGATTCACCCCAGTTCAAACGGCTCCCTTTAGATATCCTGCATCATGCTCTTCTCACTATTAACAGCACCTCAGACCTTCATGGTCTGCTTCGGGCATCGCCTGTAATCTATCGCTACTATCTCTGACGTCCAAGATTTTGGTTTTATCACAGTCTGAAATGCGAATTGAGGCTTGGTATTGTTGACGCTTGTTCTGAGCAACTTTCCATTTCCCAACACCGCCGATTTTCGACCTACTCGCACAAAGGGAAATGTTCTTCAGTTCCGTGATACTCACGATGTGCAGCGCAGAGAACACAATGCAACATAATTAGCCCTCCTAGAAAAGAACCAGATAATTCCTGCTGTCACTTTTCACTCAAAGATCGTCAAGTCACTTGCATGTCGGTTCACTACTTGGGCCCAAATGCACCATGCACGGCTCGCCGACTTCACCGATGGCTAGGGGTGTCGTCTTCGCTATAGTACCGTATTTAGAAGAAGCTAAGCATATGCATTCTTCGCACCTTGGTCTCCATCTTTGAAACACTTTTCATCTCTGCCCGCTTCAGTGCAAGGAACCAATCGATATATCCTTGACCGAGAACACTATCCGCCCAAGCTCTGTCATCTTCCAGCTCCTTCAGCGCAGCCTCAAGAGAAGTCGGTAGAAGTTCCGTCAGTCCCATCTTCTTTCTTTCTTCATCGGAATACATCAATGTGAATTCTAAACTAGTTAGCAAACATCAGCTATCTCGGCTTAGGGAGACTTACCAGCCGCGTTTCCAATAGTAAGCGGCTTAGGGTCGAGTGCAGCGCCAATGATTCCCGCGACCATAGCATATGAGTTTGAGGTGGCGTCATTGACACGGATCTCCCAGTGGTTCTTGGTGACTCTTCTAACAGGCATGTCTCGATTGTTATCGCCCCAGCCCACGAGACCGCCGGTACACATTCTTCCGATATTGACTCGCTCATAGGAGTCAACCTGGCACATACCCAATGCCATGAGTGCAGGGATGTGGCTCAACATGCCCGCCATGGCGTCATCCGGGCCCCAGTCTTTATTTTCCTCCATCGGAGTTGCCGAGATGTGAATGTGCTGTCCGCTCTTCTGGCCCTGCTCTCCGTCATATGGTGTCGGATAGAAAGTGGCAAGAATCCCATGCTTGTGTGCCACATTCTGAATTAGCTCTTTGGCGTAGTAATATGTGTCCACGGCTTCAATGGGAGGAAGAGGAGGGAGAGCAAGTTCATAAGCCGATGTACCGTACTCTTTAATCACCTGCTCAACCTCAATCCCTGCTTCACTAAAACCAATAATGATTTCGTTGAGTATAGGCCAGACTTTGGAACGTAGAGTACCGAAAGTACCAGCCACTCCCGGCTTTGCAGGCTCAGCGGCTTCAAGGGTCCCTGGAACGAGAAGACACAATTCCAACTCAATGCCAACAAGGAACTTCAAGCCGTGAGAGTCTTCAGCCTTTTGTCCGATGTCTTTCAAGAGGAGTCGGGCATCAGTTTTCTGAAAATCCACAGTACCAACGCAATGAGCTGCGTTGCCGATCCCGAATGCATCATGCTTCATAGCTCGGATCGAGGAAACATCAGGGTGTATCTTCCCCTTTCCGTTGAAAGAAGCGAATAATTGAGGGATGAAATCACCTGTTGTAGGCACGAGCGTATCCAACGGGGCGCAATCAAGGTGGCCGCCAGATTTCACGAGGCTCCTGAATCGGGAAGTAGGGAGTAATCTGGTTCTTGAGATCCCGCAAATGTCAACCCATTGCAATACAACGACTTGGACTGAGGGATTATGGTTGAAGAATTTCTCAACTGATCCTGGAGCATCGTCTGCATGCGTCTCTTTGATAATGCTGGCTGACATGATGAAGAAAAGACCAAAATGAGATCAATGATGAGAATTCAGCAACGTAATGCCCTGGATCGTTTCAGGAGTTTCAAGCTGGCTGCAGACTTCAAATACCTATTCCATCCTGACATTAATGATCAAGAAGGGATGGCGATGAAGTAAGCCACCATTCTGGAAGATGACCTGCGACCTGCCTGTCTCGGACAATGCGCTGAATCAGCCGGTCACACTTCGTGCCTTATCGAGTAAGCCCTAGGCCTTCTTCATGCTGTCAGACGGCAGAGTAATCGTATTGAATTAGCTTGGAGCTCCGAGGTCCTAGGAAGTATTTTTGGCTGTTGCGACATCCCTCAGGGAGCAAAGAGTTCTCGTATCTTGGAGGAGGATGAGCATAAACTCATCAGAACCCCTCCGTGAAGATGACGGTCATAGTTTGACACAGGGCTTTTTGTCTCCCATGGACGAGAGTCCATACTTATTGTTCCCATAAATATCATGAGACTAGGCAAGGCAGGGGTGTTCTCAAAATGTCGCTAGAGTTCCTTTACACAATGAGTGATGGTCACGATGGCATTCCCAAATCTCCTAGGGACCCAGTTGCTCTTATGGCATATTGCACTACGTATTATATCCAATTCATGTATATCTAACACTATCAATCCTCCTCACTCCATCGCAACGATCACTCGACCGGGCCGTCGTCCGCTGGTTCTTGTCGACCTTGGTCTCTCTGCGACAGGTCGGAAGCACCAGCCAACTCGGAACCGATAACATATCTTGTCTTACGGAAGACACTCTGCACCAAAGTCTCGTGATCCTCCTTCCACTTCTTGTAGTTGGCCCAACCGACCTGCAACTGCAGAGAGTAGTCGGCGCTCTTGACCTTGCTCTTGTAGCTAGGATCATGCTCATCCGGATTCTTGGGGTTGACGCCCTCGTCGAATGGTACACCTCCCATGACGTTTCGGAAGTAGATCATCACATCGCTGAAGGTGTTGCCCTCCTTAGGCTGCGGCGGAAGAGGCTTCATGTTTAGTGGCGGCACCATTCCGTAGGTTTGCTTCACGCCATTCTTGACCTTGCCATTGTACATGGGATGGGATGTCGACGTTGAGTGACACGAGGCACATGCCGAGATGAAGTTGTCGGCTGGACCATTCATACGGCCATTCCATCCCCATGAGGGTCGTGTGCCACCCTCTTGCTTTCGAATGTTCTCTGCTTTCTTGCTGATATAACACTCTCGCGGCTTAGCCACGTGGCCCTCAGCCTTGGTCTCCTCATAGACCTTGTTCGTTAACCAATGATCATTACCCCACTGGAGGCCAACAAGAGTGAGTCTGTCCCAAGGCTGAGGGTTACGTAACGAGGTTAGCATAAGAAAACTTCCCTTGGTTGTCGGGGGTTACTCACGTCTTTTCCAGGTTCGTCTTTGTTATACATGAAAGTGCCAAAGACCCATCCAATCGGTGATCGCTTGTCGACAACAGCAAAGTCGACTTGGATCAGACGAAGCGGCGATGCGAAGTCATTGCGCTCCTTTCCATTACTCGTTGACTTGGAAATGACCTATGATGCTGTTAGAAATCATGGTTGCGGCGCCATGGCCAGCACAACTCACTGCATGCATTGTTGGGGCACCATCTTGAATGGGCATCTGCTCGGGTGTCGAGTTGTTCAGTAAGATCTGGGCAATCTCAGTCATAATGTTCTGCCACTTCGGAGTCATATCATACCTTGAAAACACATGTTCCGACCGGAAACTCCTTGTTCTGGGAGAAATCAGGATTATCAGGATCCTTCCACATGTCACCAAAGACAGTAGCACCTGGAGGGATGTTAGACAAGGGCTTAATGTGATGTGCTTGACATACCGGTAGCGTTATAGAATCCAACGGCCCAATTTTGTAGGGTCACGTTTTGTGTCTTAGCAAACTCTCCTTTAGGTGTCGCTCTCTCAAATGTGAAGCCATTGATGGGTTCACGTTCGGTGCACGTAGAGTTCGGGTCCCGATAATGCATCCAAGGTGCATGGTACCAGTCTCGGATCTTGTTCTCATTGAGTCGAAACTCTTTGTCGACATTGCCATCAAAACAATACTCTCTGATGGCCTCAGCAAACTTTTCAGGTTCCTTTTCGTAGTCGTACTTGAACCACGGCGCATTCTCGCCCTCAAAGTCACCGGGCAATCCGGGGGCAGGGATCAATGGGGATGGGGCATGGGGCAGTGAATCATTCTTCTGTGCCTTGAGGCTCGCCTTGAGAATATCCGAGGTGGGATAGTCGTTGCGGATCTGCCAAGGGCTGAAGCCAACAGGAGTTGGGTGGATGGAAGAGGTATGGAACTGCACTTGTGCTTCAGTAGCCTGCAGCTTTTCGCTCTCTGTCTGGATCAGTGATCCAGCAAGGCCTGTTCCTCCAAGTGCAGCGCCGCCAGCCAAGAGCTGGCGTCCAGTGATGCCTGCCAAAAGTCGGAAAGCCATATTTCTGGTTCAATAAAAGGAGAGATTCGGGGGACAGATACTCAGAAACAGAACGCGCTCACTTGTGCGAGGTATTGGTTCTTAAGTGCCCAGCCCTACAGTGATGGCTTTGATAGAGACCTGTCCAGACCCCAGCCGCTACGACAAGCCAAGACCAGGCTGGCGATGGCGGAGCTGAACATCCCCGCCAGCTATGGGCATCACTCCCAATAGCAGTATTAATTAGCGATATCTCAGTGGCTCGGCCCGTCCCCATGAATTAAATGCCGTTCTGGACCCAGGAACTATCCCTTGTGGCGGGAACGTGGCTCGCTGACCTTGGATAAATCACTGCCGTTTGTGTCTAAGGGGGTTTCAGGGATCTCATAGCGCTGGATCCGATTGGCGATCCAAGTGCAGCTGAACTGCTATCACATTCTTAGTGAGTCCAAGATGACTTTAGGCGAAATGTCATTGGCCAGAAACCGAGAGCAGACGAACTACTTCCAATAGGCATATCAATAGTTCAGTCGCCTTGTTACACCAGAGTTTCTTTCCATATCGATGCATGCGTCTGCTTAATCCCACTGATGCGTAGATTTTTATGTTTTTCGTACTTATGAACTGGGTTGCGTGCCTCAAATTGCGTATGCGAATCCATTCCTCTCAAATCTTCCATTGTCATTGTCATCTATGCAATGTATATCGATGAGGCAACGAGCGGTGAGGTACACAGTCATTCTCTCCAAATAGGAACGCATCTAAGTAGCACATGCTTCCTCGGTGAGCTTTTTGGCAGAACAAAAAAGAGACAGGCCCATGAGGTTGTTTACAATCCACTGTTCTTTGTTCAAACGCGAATCACTTCGCTAGTGCCAGGGTGAATCAGACAAAGGACTTTTGTTCCTGTTCAGAGGTCAATAATAGAGCCGTGACGGATGAAACATCTGCTTTCAAACCAAGGTGAATACGCTGAAGAAACAAACTCAGCCTCTTCACGTATTGTTCCCAGGTATAAAGTCCCCTGGCCGCGCCCCCTTCTTGGCAGCGTCATCAACCTCATCGGTAAATCTTTCATCCCAAGTCCTCTCTCAGTTCACCATTTTAGTGGCAAGTATCCAGCCTCCAGTCATATCAAGAGCTACCGACGCATTTCCAAACAACAACATCAACTTTATCCCAGGTATTCTTCACTTCAATCGCCACCATGAATCCGTCTCCTCAATTTTCCGCTCCTGCCTCAATCCCGGGGTCGCCCTGTGAAGTCAAGCCGGAGAACTGTCCTAGCCCTTTTGGTCAAGACCCTCACGTTCATGAGTGTGGAAAAGGTATTCGCTGCCGTTGCCAAGGTTGTGATGGCTGTACTGGGAAGATATACTGCATCAGCAGCCTCCAGTGCTACGATTGCTATTGCAACTGCCCCGTTTAGTTAATGTGGGCTTGAAGAGGGGTTGCTTATTTTATCTTTTTTGCCTTCTTGCTGATACAAGTTATCTACAATGCACGTAGGCGATATTTGCTGATGCAGGTTGTGATCCTTTCATTTTTGGAAGTGAGAACGGTGGCGCTGGTGTTGTTATTTAGTTAGCTTTCCCATACAGAGTTCAGGGCGAAGCGGATAAGAGGTCTGGCGGGTAGCTGAATAGGTCAGGGAGAATCAAAGAAAGACTTACTCAACATGACCAGTAGCTCCGTTAAATTGTATGTGATGTGAACCCCACGTTCTGGACTACATAAGATATGAGTTTTGATCAATGTCTCGATATTGTGGAATATGAATAAGGACACTATGACATCCTACGTATAGGAATCTTTGCCAGCAGACTTGAAGAACGCTGCTGAGTTTATTGCCGTAGGTATACAGCCAGGTAACCACAGCAGTGCATATGAGCTTAAGAGCATTTGAACTAACTCGAGTAAGGGTATGGAAGCTACACATTAAAAGAAGCATGGAGCAAAAATGAGTGTTGACACGAGACAAACGAATCTCTTCAAGAAGCTGGAAGCACAAGCTCCAGAAGTTTCGGAAAGTTTAAAATTGGTATTACAGCTGCAGAAAACATACTGGATATATTCATTCTGGATCCCGTGTTGGAGACTTCAAAGCCGCAATCATGACATACTACGGGATTCTCAGTATCCTTCACCTGTTATCGCATTAAATAAGTAATTAATGAATAATGCCAAGGAATCTAGGCATATGCTCTTTTTATAATTTCTCATTCTCTATACTTCTATCCTACTCCACCTGAACCTCTCCATCGCAAAGCATACCGAAGAAAAACACCAACCTAAGACATGTTACGCATCCAAGAAGAGCAAGCCTGGAACCAAAAAAGCATCTTAAGTCGGCTGTGGATAGCCACTTAGGCAGGGCAGTTCATGTTGCAGGCAGAGCACTGCATGGTGCTCCAGTTAGAAATCTCGTTCTTACAGCCGCTGCAGCCAGTGCACTCGCATCGAGTGCTGTGAGGGCACTGAATAGGCTGGGGACCAAACTTAGCAGGGATAAGAGAAGGGAAGTAGCTGTGAGTAGTCTCGGTGGGCGGAGAGGGAGCCGAAGACTCAGCGGTGAAAACGACGGAAGGATACATGTTGACAGTAGTTGTTGATGATTGTTATGTATGTGTTATGATGTTGATAGCTGTGATGCTGTTGATGTTATGTTGTGAGTTGGTGTTGGAAGTTGTAGTGATGCGATTGATGATTCTTTCTATATTGCAGGGCAGATGCGTGGCATTTATACACTCTGAAAAAAGACTCAAGCACTTCTGTACAAACAAACAAGGCTATTCTGTCAAGATCATTTGAATCACTTGTTCACGGCGACGCTCGGCCAATACTTCACCGACACAGTGGCTACTGTTAGCCAAGGTCATTGATTTCTGTGCACAATAAGAGGTATGTTCTGTCTTAAGTTCAGACTTTGAACTGATGTCACGATCGACCTTGCTTTGTTTCCAAAGATCGGATTCTTTCCTTTGTCTGCTCTGTGAACAATACGGCTTAAGCATTGATGGTTATTTGAACTGCTTAATCAGGCGAACAGCTCTACACCATGGGTGACTGACAAAGTGAAGTCTAGTAAGATCTTTACCCATAATTGGATCCTGTTTATTACGGATATTGGGTTTAATATCACGTGTATTGTTGAGATTCTCTTCGGGCTTCGCACTCAAAGTCGTTCGCCTGACGCATGCAGTCTGCTTTACGACTCTTGGTGCTCAGAGACTCCTGATATCTTATCCAGGGCTTTAATAAGATAACAAATAAACTAGATATGAGTAATATCACTAACAGTACATAATCTCAGGCTTGAAGGTGATTGTGATTCTGTGAGTATTGCACAGAGCACTACGTACTTACATCGGCACCGATAACTTACACCGAGCATCGCAAGTTCGCTACCGAAATATAACTGAAGCACTTGATTCGAAATAAGGTCGTGAAGTACTATCGTTGCCAGCCGTGAATGTGATCTCTTTTCGTCTATAAAAGCGAGGCGCCATTTCGACAAACCAAAGAAATCATACTTGCATTACCGCAACCTCTCTAGCCACTTTACCCAAGATAACAAACCTTTCACGTCTATCATTATTTCCACGAAAGAAGTAGCTATTCTTCGACCACGCTCAACATGGATTCTTCAATGCCCTCCACGATCGTCTCTTCGATCCCATCGACTCCCTATGACGATGCTGGTGCCGAAATGCTATCTCTGATCTCAGCCAATGTTGGTGTCCAGCCCGACCAGTGCCCCCACAGCGAGATGTGTCAATGTGCGGAATGCCCCGGCTGCAAGAACTTGATTTATGTTTGGAGGACTGAGCAGTGTGCCGCATGCTACATGGATCACCCTGCCATTGTTCAATAAGGGACTGGCTTCAACTCATATGTGCTAGGCAATGGAAACGTCTATTGCACTAGATATTGCTGCTAACGGATGTCATTTACAATGATAAAAAGATAGTAATAAACGACCACCACTCAGGATTTGTCCTTGCAATGCCTAATGGGTACTGAACCACTGGGTCTTTCAGCCTGTAAGGTTCTGCAAAATTGTGCAACTTCATCAGCATCCCCTGGATTCTTGTCGAGATTGCTGGTGCAACACCAACTTGCCTCCCAATTGTGTATAGAATCCCGTAAGCTCCAGATAATCTAACTCTTTATTGTATGCTGTTAATGGTCAGTGATTTGTTTCCTTACAGTCGAGGTGGCTAGGTCGTCTCTGGGCAATCCACAACAGCCCAGAAAAGAATGTGGCAGTGACATCACTTTGAAACAAAACAGCCTTACAATGCTGACATCCTAGATATGTAGTGGAACTTATTTCCCGGACAATATCTGGTCTAGGCGGTTAATTAATCTTGCGGCTGGCTCAGTGCTGCGCCATGGAGGTAACACAGGGATGAGGCTCCTTTCTCACAAGCGGTGTCGCGGGCTAAACAACCTCGCAGATCGGAAGAAGACGACAAACAATCTCGGAAAAAATCTAATAGTCCTAAACTCTCTTAATTTACCTTCTTAAATAATGTTCATTCTTCTTAGATGGAGCTATTTGTACTTCTTTATTGACATTGATGTCTTGCAAACCAATCTTACATGCTCCACCACTAGATGGGTCAACATGGCTTCTGTCATCCTGACTCCATGACCCGAGGCTGACGCTCGGAGAAACCATCTCAATCCAGGATGAAATCTGACAGGATTCAGACACTTGAACCACTGACTGAGGCTTGGGCTCAAACAAGCGGGACAATATTTATATATCCCAGCCTCGAGAAATCTCCTTTATTATGGTTATATCTACTTCCGCAATTTCGATAGAACTACTTTCCCACCATTAATCGTCGTTGTCACCTTGAAACAGTTCTTCGAAAAATATCGTGGTGATATCAGATACCGACCGAAATGGCTTCCCGTCGTCCTGATCTTGCCCAATACCCCACCGGATTCACGGTTCTGCGCATCTTCCAGGCTGTACTGAACATCATCACCATCGTCGTCACATCTTTCACAATAAACGCCGTGGCTATTCCGGGGAACTGCTTGTTGATCGTAACAGTAAGTAAAAATGTTTTATCGCTAATGGGAATGACTTGCTGACATTATTCATAGAGCTCTGCATCACTTCTGGTCTTAACATGGATGGCCTTTGCTCATATGTTCTCCAACCGCCTCTTCAATTACTTGATCGCCGCGATCCTTGACACCATTCTCACATTATTCTGGCTCATATCATTTGCCGTCTTTGCGGCACAAACAGCGGTGTTCTGGGCCCACGGCACCAATTATTGCGAAAACAACAAGTGCCCCGACAGCCTCAAGAACGTGACGAGTTTTTACGGATACTTCTTTGCGACTTGCGTCGGCCTTGGTGGATTGGCATTGTAAGTTCACAAGAATTACTGGAATATATCCATTATGCTAACAATTTGTAGTCTTTTCTCATGCATTTGCCTTATCTTCCACGGCATCGTCAGCTGTCGACAACACCGATATAACCAGATCGGCACGAATAACGTCTCCGAACCAATTTTTATCGGCGACAGGCATCCCCAGGGCACGACTGAGTATCGGCCTTTTGCATAAGCTAGTTCGTTGGGGTGAAAAGAATTTAATGATACCAATGATATTTTCTGGAGTAACCCGTCGTGCTGAATCTATTCATCAGCCCTGTGCCGCAGGGTTTCTTATCGGGAGCCGATAAGATAAGATACAAGGTAATCGGTAAAGGCATCTGTTACGGGTTAAGCGACCTGCCAGTTAGCATCTGCTAAGGGGTACTTTTACTAGCTCCCAAATTTGCCTACACTAATAGTAACCCTTATTGCGACCTAGCATGCATGCTCGTTTCCATGTTTCGCAACTCATGAACTGGTCTTGTTCATTCAGCGTAATGGAAGACACATCATGAAACATCTCGAGAGCCCTTACCAATAGATTATGTGCTGGGTATTATGTAGTAAAAGAAAACGGTAACTTATAACATGGATAGAGATGCCAGTAGTCCTTGTGTCATTCTGCATCAGCTTTTGCTGTGCTATTTGCTCCTTTCACAAAACCCTAACTATTCGGCATTCATAATTCTATTCTATCCTGCCGAACTGACTGAAAGTTCTTTCGTGTACCACTGACCATGAAGCAACTTGAACCATCTACCCCGGCCAAGCTATCAATATGCCCTGAATTTCTGTTGCCGTCCGAATCGTCAAGTTACCCTACGCTTGCAGTGACTTCAAGTGGGGCCGACTGCCAACCGCCGGTCGCCCGACGAAGTGACAGTTCATTAAAAAAGCTGTTATGACTGACAGGCCTCTCTTGATTTCCATCAAAATCAATCATACGATAAGAAGAATATCCAAAACGCCGTTGCAGGCTATCGCTATCAAATTGCCGCGACAACATACTCGTTGCACGTCTTAGTTCAATCGCCGAGTCGCGCGCGTTGAGATCCACCTTTCGGGGATCAAAAGCGGAAGCCAAACAAGTCCCCGGGACGGGACAATTATATCAGATCAAAGTTTCCAGATCATTCACGTCGGGCACTAGATTATTAGCATTTCTCAGCAAGTCTTTTGCAATACTACCATAGCCCGTGTATAATTATTCCCTGTATAACACTTACGACAATGGCATCGCTTACATCCACCATTCGCAGAAGTGCTGTTGTTCTTGAAAACGTACCAACAAAAGCTTTCACATCGCTAGCTATATCACAATCTTCAAAAAGACGGACCTATTACACTGCCGCGGATAACTCTATTCAAAGAAGAAGCCGACCCGGTCGCCAGAAGAGTCTAGTATCGAGACAACCTTGTCTTTTACACTCACGACATCCAACCCAAAATCACATCATCGGCCGCGTCAGATTTGCGACCACTACGACCATAATGGCAGAACCAACAGTCCACTCCCTGTTCGAGCCTGTCACTGGCACCTGGCAGTACATCGTCTCGGACCCGAACACCAAGAGCGCCGTCATCATCGACCCAGTCCTGGACTATGATCCTGTCAAAGCAGCCGTGTCGACAGGATCGGCGGATGCCATTCTCATGACTATAAAAGACAATGGTTTGAAGATTGAGATGATACTAGAGACGCATGCTCATGCAGATCATCTGACTGCTGCATCATATCTCCAGTCAGCCCTTACCAGAAGTCAAGGTTCCAAGCCACTCATCGGCATTGGAAAGCTTATCCGCCAGGTTCAGAGCTTGTTTGGAGAACGATATGGTATCGACCGCAAAGAGTATGATACTGTTTTTGATAAGCTATGGGAAGATAACGATGAGTTCACCGTTGGCACATTGACCGCCCGTGCTGTTCATCTCCCTGGTCATACACCAGATCACATGGGATACCATATTGGCAGTAAGTTTCCTTCAGCCCAGCGCAAATCTCAGAAAATCACTAACTAGCTATCTAGAAAACGTGTTTGTGGGTGATTCCATCTTTCACGTTGACATCGGCTCCGCCCGCGCAGACTTCCCCGGTGGCAGTGCTGAAGCAATCTTCAACTCTGGCCGCAAGCTCCTTGCACTACCAGAAGACACAAAGATCTGGGTAGGACATGATTACCCGCCGGCTGACCGAGAAGCCCCCGTTCCTTTTGCTACGGTGAAGGAACACAGAGAGAATAACAAGCATCTCAAGGATGGAACACGTGAGCACGAGTTCATTGAGATGCGGAGGAAACGTGATGAGTCCCTTGCTGCACCTCGATTGATCCATCCTTCGTTGCAGGTCAACATTAGAGGTGGACGACTGCCGGCACCGAACCCGGCGGGACTAAAGACGATTCATTTACCTGTGACGGGTTCGTCATGGTAAAGAAGCCTTTGTGACACAATGCCCGGTCCAAGGGACGCATATTGTACAATAGCCTGGAAACGGTCCTTTTACTTTGATGCTGAGGAAACGGTATTCAGAATGTTAGGTTAGCCAGCCAAAACAGATTGCAAATTACGATCAGTATTTTTCCACTTCATCTCTACTCTATGTTTGACGGTGCAGGATAGCAGAGTGAAGAAAATTGAATCCAGTATCCATGCTCCAGTCCGCTGAACAGTACGTTTATGTGGAATTATTCCCAGAGCGTAGCTTGTCGAGGTTCCCATCAAAACTTCGGGGTTTGATAGTTCTGTCACCATCGCGAAGTCTTGGGATATATGAGATACGCATTAGTCTATTAGGTTCACACCCTTCTAACTTCTATTCTCAGTATAGTAAACAAACACAAGTAACAATAAGCAATCAGTCAGGCGCTATTGAACCCAATGTCTAAGCAAACCAGAGTCCAGCCACCACCCCAGCGCCGAACATCGAAACAATGGTGATAAAGGAACTCAATCCCATTGTGGCCATACCACTAATACCATGACCACTTGTGCATCCACCAGCGATGCGAGCGCCGAACGTTAGAAAAGCTCCTCCAGCCAAAACCATTGAGAGTGATGCCTGTTCGCTTTGTGCCATGACTTCCCGGATGGCCGGAAATTTGGATAGCGTCGCCCAGGATCCCATCATTAATCCGCATGCAAAGAGGATGTTTTGAGGGATTGATTTGATACCCTTACCACCAACAATATCCCAGAAAAACTTTCCAAACTCCTCATAGGCACCGCTGACCCCAACGGGCTTCTCATTCAAGATAACAGACGATAACTGTCCGAAGCCAATGAGGAGACCACCGACAACCGGATGCAGCATGGTAACACTTCTCGGGGCAGTGTATAAGATACCGACAAGTATCGCAAGCATCGTTACCTCATACCCGACGAGAACCTTGCTTGCAGACAACCCGGTAACATCCATAACCGATGTATTTTGGGCACGGCTCGTCGGCGGCTTGACTACGTACGGCTTACATCGTACCCAGACAACGCCCGCAAGGAGCGACGTGCATGCGAGCAACCGACTGGCGCCAATACCCGCCGTGGCCTGCACGAGGACCGTCCCGGGACAAGCACCCGTTAAGCTTATCCCCAGACCCAGCATGGCACCACCAATTATGTTGCCGTCATAAGGGCCCAGCCATCCGTGCGAACTTGCTGATCGGGCTGGGATCTTTGTTGTTTTGGAGTTGTAGAGGGTGAAGATCGCGGCGCTGGTCGCGGATGCGGTGAGGAATGTGGCGAGCATGTGAAAGTCGGAGAGGCGGAATTGATTCTTTATGACCTGCGGATTTGCTACGCCTGAGAGGGTGAGGCCTGTGCCGAAGATGGCACCTGTTAACAAACTTGTTGTCATGATTGTTAGACAGATCTATGAAAACTCTTTGATGTTTTTTTTTTTTTGTGGACAAATTTCAAGACACACGGCAGAGGCTGAAAATCTTTGCTCTATTAACTCGCTCTATCGCTGTCTAAAATCACGCTTCATTTCCGCTCTAGTGCAGTTTAAACTCGCTAGTAAACCATCTGATCATTAATCTAGTCCCCGATGCAAATTAGAGTTTTTGAAGACGCCGATATCCACTGATTTTCCGGAGCGGCTCGGGGAAGACGGACGGAGTGGGGCTGTGGCTTCGGCGCCCGGTACTCGGAAACAATCAGTCATTTTCTTTCCGTGTCGCTTCCAGGACGGCACTCGCTCCTCCTTGCATTAGCCAATGCCGCCGTCACCGCTTCGTCAAGATCGGCGTGGAAGAAGGGCCTGTCGGTCGGGAAAACCGGTCTCAGGCCTTGTTTTTCTGTTGGTGTAACAGATGATGACGATTCGATTTCTGTGCTTGTTTCTGTGCCGACCATGCTTTCGTCGTCTGTACTGCACTGTCGACTTCTATTTTCGTGCGCCTCGTCAAATGATCTGGCCAATGGCAAAATTGAAGTCCAGCTTCCAATTGAACGACCATTTTCTGTCGCACTTTGGCCGAAGCCAACAGCTGTCAAAGCTCGTCTCGCCCATCGATTTCTGAGCCCACCAAAATGCCATTGAATTGAATAAGGGCTTGCCCATCGATCAAGTGCATTTCTCACATCGACCAGTCCTTGGACACTGGTGATGTCAATATTATGAATTGTTGAACAGTCGATCACGATTGCTCGTAGCACAGGAAGTTCTGTGTCTCCCTTGTACACAACGGGTTTGTCGCACCAAAGAGCCTCCGACTTGTCACACTCCGGCTCCTCGGTCGCCCGTTTTGTATGTGTGTACACGTAATCTGTCAACGTCTTGAAGTGCATTGCTTGGTTGAGATAATTGAGGCCCTCGGGGAAATGGTAGATCAAGATGCCTGGGTGGGGGCTTTCGACTGGGATGTCTTTGTTTGAAGCGTCTTTTCGAGAAAGACTCAAGTAAATGTCACGCGATGGTGACTTCTCGCGCGCAGTTGTAGAGAATGGTTGCTCTTGTTCACTTGGATCAATCTGCTGGACAGTGACTCGACCCAGGAACTCGCCGCTGGTGCGCGCAATGCGAACAAGAAGAAGTAGGAATGAGAGACCAGTTGTGACATAGATGCCGGTCTCAAGCCCGGTGAACAATGCAATGATAACACCAGCCACCCAGATGAAGAACTCGAAAGGCGATAGTCGCCAATACTTCATCACTGTAGATGGAGAAGCAACGAGGTTCGAAACAGCATGGATAATCAGACCAGCCAACGCGGCTCGTGGAATAAAGTAAAACACTCCCGTAAGAGCGTAAAGCGCAAGAAGTAGCATGAAGGCGCTGAAAAGACCAGCCATGGGCGTCTTGACACCAGCTTTCGACAGAACAGCCGAGGCGCCAAATGACCCCGTGCATGAGTAGCCACCCAGAAATGGCCCGATGATATTTGCTGTACCTTGAGCCATGATCTCTTGAGATGGGGCAACCTCGTATCCGTGCTTCTTACCAAAGCTTTTGGCGATGGCGATATGCTCGACGATGAGGATGATAATGATGATGGGGCTTTGTGGGAGAACAACGCCGATGAGATCAGGCTTTAAGTCCGGAAGACCCGCGTGGACGAAGCCTGTGATGGGTCAGCAGTTGATCGAGGCAATGTTGAGAGATCGACCTACCTTGGTTGATGTGTCCCACAATTCGGAACTTGCTCTCATCTTCCTTCAAGTCGCGATTGACAAGGAAGCTCACGAGTGTATATAGTAGCATGGAGAAGGTGAGGCGCAGGGAAGACATGATTGACCACATCTTCTTTCGCGCGGGCTGACGAGCCTCCAACTTGGCAAAGACAAACTTCGCCAGCTCGAGTAGAACAAGACAGGTGATACCGATAGCAGCGTCCAACTTGGTGCCGCCCAGGTTCTTCATAGTCGATATGAACACTTTGTAAGGTTCTTCCCGTGTATTGACGCCATGAATACCTAACAGTACAGGGAGCTGAGTGCACATGATGGAGATGCTGGCAGCGGTGATGAAGGCTGATACTGGGATGTAGGGAATGACCTCAACGAGCCATCCAAGACGGAATAGGCCCATTGCAAAAAGAATAATACCAGTCATGAATGATAATGTTCCAGCGATCTCGGCGCTTGTGTAGGTATCTGGTCGTGACTCGTGGACATGGGAGATGACCTCTCCGACGAGAAGGGAACCGACAGCGGTAGTCTGGGAGTTTAATGTTAGCCAAAAAGTAGAAGTAATTAGGGAGAGACGTACTCCGATGACAATGTCCTTCGATGTTCCGAATAACCAGTACGTTGCCGCACCAGCAAAAGAGGTATACAGCCCAAAGTCTGGCGGCAGTGTGGCAAGAAGGGCGTACGCCATGGCTTGAGGAATAACAACCAGCCCAACGGTCAAGCCAGCAATGCTGTCACCCAACAGCCACCGCCAATTGTATCTGGGTAACCAATTCAAGCAAGGAAACAAAGACTTGGCAAAGCGAAGTGAATCATGTCGGCTTGGAACGCACTCCCCCAGCGCTTCCTTCACTGTCGGTTCAACTTCATAATAATCGATCGTCTTCTTCATGATTGCCCCAAAAATGATGTAAGGTTGTTTTTGAGGAAAATCATGTTTATTTTGTGGGCCGTTGGGGAGAATTTATAGATATCAACCGTGAGGCCGACAGCCGTGGAGCGAGACGGTAAAGTCGGCGGGGCCGTTGTGAGACGTTGGTCGCCGATCTGTTGGGGCCGGCGGTGACGGGGCCGATACCCTCGGACGGTCAAGAAAATGCAGGGAGAATCGAGATCGGGCCACGAATCCTGCTGATTTGTTTTACCTGTTTTCGGGAGGTCTTATCGGCCGGTAGAGAATGTGGTACAATCCTTCTTTGGGGAACTCGGTGCGAAATGACTGTTCGCTCTGGAATGGCACTCCAAGATACGAATGAATGAAAGATTGACAGTTAATGTACTAGAAAATCGCAATTAACCTTAGCTTTAAGAAGGCAACGTATATTTATGGCCTTAATAAAGATAAGTCTTCTAGAATAAAACTAGAATAATATGCTTTTATGATAACTTAATCAGTAACCTTACTGGCAGCTGCCCAGCTGCCCAAGGTACAAATGAAGACTAATACGCCGATTCTTGACGACCTCTGCGATTCGTAGGAGTAAGAATTGAAAGCTTAATTTATGAGCTATTTTATCTTATTCTACTGTAGCGCGGCATCTATCCGTACTTGCGATACTCCCGTCCTGACTGTCTGATAGCACGGGTAGTCTCTTCGGTAAGCATTCAATGTTACGACATGAAACAAGCACATTCTCATAAGACATTTTCATGATCTCAATATTTAAGTACTTTCATTGTTTGCGCCTATAGACAAAAGAATAACCCGCTACAAAGCAAAACCTGGGATTGGCTCATGCACAAGAACCGCTCCAAATCCTGCCAATCAGCATTTTAAGAATCCAAAATGGGACCATATGCCGGAATACCGCGACTCTCCAGCTGATAGACCACTTTCGCTGTCGTCGATCTGTTGGAAATGATGCACACACATTCAGCGCCGCTCTCCTTGTAGGCTTGATATGCCAGCTTGACCATATCTGGTCGACCCTTCTTATCTGTATCCCAGATAATGGCCTCAGAGTCCATGGCAAGAATAGTGTCGAGGATCTCTTGTCCATAAGTTGAGAGAGGGTTCTTGGTAGACCAGACTACGTGGCACGGCACACGCCTTTCCATAATGACAGGCATGCAGGGTCCGATACCTGATCCTGTTGCGACCAGAACGACCTTCTTGAACAGCGGTGCGACGGCAAGAACACCAGATGCCGGAGTACCCCGAGTCCAGATGGAAGTTGGGGGCTTCTCGATGATCCGCTTGGTCCAGTCACCTGCTTTAGATACAATTATTGAGAAGCCTTTGCCGCTGGGTTCAGGAATGGCTGCGAAAGCGTGCCACTCAATCATGGGTCGATCAGTGATGCGAACACCTCGTGAGGTGCAAGGCCCAGGTGTGCAGAAGTCGAAGTGAAGGCGCACAGCATGGTTGGAGAGAGGTTCAGGCCTGACGTTGACGCGACGAAGTCTGGCCCAAGGCAGGGCAATGCTGAGAGTGATGAGCGACATTAGGTAGATCGTTGGGTTCTTGGCCAATGCGTCCCCCAAAGGCTCAGTTGCCGATGCTGCTGTTGATGTAATGACATGGGCCCAAACGAGAGCGACAGAGAACCAACCGACAAAGCGATGCGCCCACTCAAACTGATCGTGCATCTTCATGCGGACACTGGGGTAAGCCATGGCAAGGATGAAGCAGAGCAGAAGCAGAATGACGTAAGTCAAGGCGAGAACAACACACTTGATTGGAGCCTGGTATGCCTCTAGTAGGAAGCCCCGGCTGATCGAGATGGTGTACATGAACCACCAAGCAGTAGCAGAGACAGCGCATCCAGAGTGAACACCACCGTTGTGATATACACGGGCAAAGTGCCTTCGGATAGACAGAGGGAACGACGTGGGGACTCGGGAACAGACAAAGAATATCGCGTTGACGACGTAGTCTTGACGTACGAGGACGGCGCAGAGAAGATTCGACGCAACAGCCGCCGCGACCTTGGAAGGAGAAGGGAAGAAATTGTTGTTGCGACTCTCCCAAAGAAGAAAAATAAGGACTGTGAGATTGGATAGGAAGATGAGCCCGAAGAGCTTGCGATATGCTGAGAATGCAGTATGACGGAGCCAGCGCCATCCATGGAAGCCGTTCTTGTCGGGAAGTGCATACTCTTCAATCTCAACCTCTTCATAGCCCTCAATAACGCCCTTGGGGTCCTTCTCCAGATCTCTCATGATGCCATTCTTCTCGCCCTCAAAGAGTGTTCCTTCACTAGAGCTGCCAATTGACAGCAAGCGCTCATGTGACGGCCATACCGTCTCCGGTCTAGGCTTGACAACCGCCTGCTGCACGTCACTCTTACCCTCAGCGATCTTGTACAAGGCTCTCTTGTCAATCTTTCCATTCGGCGTGAGTTCCAGAACGGGAAGATGTTTCCAGATTGTGGGGACAGCGTAGAAGGGCTGGGTCTTTCCAACCGTTTGTTTCAGCTCCGTTTCAGTGATCGGGATGTGGGATGAGTAGAAGCCCCACAGAGAATTGTCGATCTTTAGGGCGCAGCCTTTTATGACACCGGGGTTTGATTCGATGGAGCGGGATACGCCGTCGAGCTCGACGCGGAAGCCTTGGATCTTGACTTGGTCGTCTTTTCGGCCGAGGGGGAGGAGGCTACCGTCTTCGAGCCACTGGGCCAGATCGCCGGTGTTGAACATCATGTTACTACTCATGTTAGTATTACTCAGTAATAGTGACAGTATTGAGAGCTTACCCGTCGTTGGTGAACTTGTCTAGCTTATAGCGAGTGGCTGTTAGTTCAGGTAGATTGATGTAGCCTCGAGAGACACCTTGGCCTCCAGCCCACATAACACCAGGCTGGCCAATTGGAACAGGGTTCTCATTATCATCCAAGATGTAAACATTCGTGTTGGGGTTAGGCTTGCCAATTGACAGCGGAATGCCTGGTTGGTGAAGATGCGCTGTGTTGAGCATGCTGATCTCGGTTGGTCCGCAGACGTTCCAGAAGTTGACATGGGACGCCCATTTCTCGGCGAGCGCTAAAGGACAAGGCTCGCCACCGACAGCGATTGTGTCGACATTGGGAAAGTCTTCGATTCGTGGCATGTATTTTTGGACGACCGATGGGGTAGCGATGATGGTGTCGCATCGTTGAAGACACTGGGTCCAGGGCTCGAGACCGCTGCCTCTGATGTGAAGGGTACCGCCGTTCATCATTGTACCCAAGATCTCCCAGGCGCCTGTTGACAAGAATGGTTAGTTCGGTCAATCGATCTCAGTCAGATCTCACTTACACATATCGAAAGCAACATTCAGCTGCTGTGCCACGTTTCTGCCAGGTCTAATGCCCAACTTGGATGGCTCTGCCAAAAGGGTATTGGTGACACCTCGATGTCTCACGTCCACACCCTTAGGCCGGCCTGTCGTACCTGAAGTGTAGATGACATATGCACCATCATCTGGACCGACCTCCACCATAGGATGTGATGGGTTACCTCTGCGCCAGAGATCTGAGTGGCTGTCAAGATCGAGAACATTGACAATGTTCCGTCGATCACCTGGAATGCTGCGAACGACCTTGTCAAAGAACTTGGAAAGACAAAGAACAACGGGAGCGTCGGAATCGGCAATGTCAAAGCCTAATGTGTCGTCGGTGACGATACCACCATCCAATGGCACGTACTGTCCACCGGCTTTGAGGACGGCGAGGATGAATACAACCATCTCAATGCAACGCGAGTACACCAACACTACACGATCGCCAACCCTCAAGCCAAAAGTATGGATTAGCTCGTTCGCCAACATATTTGCCCTTCGGTTGAGCTCTCGGTATGTGATAGTGCTCCCATCATAATGTCGAACCGCGATGAGATCAGGGTGCGCCAGCGCAACTGCCTCAAAAGCGTGGTGAGCAACATTATACGGAATAGGACACTGAGGTCCCTTGCTGAATCGGTTGAATAACACTCTATCCGCCAGGGAGAGGCTATCAAGGGAGCTGAAAGAATAGGAAGAAGACATTATGGGACGCTTTGGGCATAGAACGTCTGACCACCAAGCATTCCGTCAAGGCTGCGTCATGGCGATCTCCTTAAGTATTTGTAACCTGCAAAGAAAAGTGCAATTGGAAATGACGGAGAATCTTAACAGCACAGGATATTGACTAAATTTCCGCTTCTGGTTTCGGAACAAGAAACGTCTACGACAATCAAGTGTATACGGCAGCTCGATTCCTGGCAGCATCAAACACTGAGCGTCTTTAGCATGTGGATTCGGCCGAATAAGGTTGCATTAGTGAGATCTTTTGGCTCAGATGCATAACGCTCCGTTGGGATTTCTACTCTTTACGGAAGCTGATCCGCCGCAGTGACCAAGGCAGATGAAGGCAGGTCCCTGTACATCAGAGGCGTAACGATCAGGATTTAGTACGAGATTCCCAAAACGAAACGGAGATCGTTCTGTTTTACGTAGTAAAGGGCGAGCTTGACAGGGCAATACTACAGCAGAATAGGCTTACCGTTCGGAGTGGAGAAGTGAATCTGCAAGGGACCCTGAAACTCGTCACGTTTTGTGGTGTTCAACGGCTTTCGTCAGTGCTTCTTTTCTGTTGTTTAGGGAAGCTGGTTAGTTGGGATACCTTACAAATAGAATTGTAATCAGAGTGGGATAACGAAAGGAGTAACAAAACCGTTGAGGCGGCTTGTAGATCTTCTTGACCTGCCCCAAATGCCGAAACTCCCGTTCCGGAATCTGTGACGAGACCAAAAACTCCACAAGGTCGAAACTCGAGATTCTTTACGAGTTCTGCATGATGAATCTAGGGACAGATTATCAATGCGCTTGACGAGACCCTCCTGTATGATGAAAGACTTAAACAATTGACCTCGCTCGTCTTCCGGTTGCGAATTGCTTCTTTTCCATCATAACCAAGATTCAACTAGATTTCCTCGACAGCGACCGTTTCAGAGACACGTCACAATGGAGAACCTCCAGGATATCAAGCTCTCGACCAACAGCGATACTGGCGTCGCACTCATCCAGTTCACCAGACCAGCCAAACGCAATGCGTTTTCACAGAATACGATAAACAAAATAGTCGCCACTCTGGACCATCTAGACTCAGTGGATGCCGTACGCGCTGTGGTTTTGACTGGTGGACCTGAAGGACACTTCTGCGGTATGTTCAAAGTTTCTCCATCGGAAGAATAGAGAGGGAGCAAGAAGAATTGTTGTGATAACGCGGCTGCTAATTGAGTTTCGGGAGCAGCTGGGATGGATTTAAACGAGTTGGTGAAGCTGTCGACTTCTAAAGCCCATAAAATCGAGTTTCTCAAGGATTTGACGGATGCGCTAGCGAGGTTTTCCAAGCCTCTCATTGCTGCTGTTGTTGGCTTCGCTGTAGGTGATCTACTGATCGCCACTCGGAGTTTGGGCTAATGAGATACAGTTGGGTGGTGGTTTCGAGATTGCTCTCGCTGTAAGTCGAGATTATCGCTCCTCACGCATGATCCAAGCTGATAGTCTAGTGCGACATAATTTACGCTGCTGAAGATGCCATGTTTGGTCTTCCAGAGGTCAAGATCGGTACCATCCCCGGCGCAGGCGGTACTCAGCGCCTGGCTCGTGCCCTAGGAAAACACAAGGTATGTCACCATCAAACCAGCCCCAAACCTTAGTGACAATCACTAAATACCGGTTCTAGGCAATGGAGTTCGTCTTGACGGGCGAGCCTGCAAGTGGAGCTGAGTTCGAGCGACTGGGCGTTGTAACAAAGGTCTTCCCCAAGCCAGACGTTGTCCAGGCAGCGACGGCGCTGGCTGAGAAGATTGCGCGTCTGTCGGCTCCGGTTATCAAAACGGCCAAGAAAGCCGTTTTGACTGGTGAGTTCGACCAATAAGATTCCCCGGCCTTGTCCGTTGGTGATTAACCCCTGTCGCAGTGGAAAATTCGACCCTGGATGCTGGGATGACACATGAAAAGGCGCTGTACTATTCGACGTTTGGGCTGGATGATTTCAAGGAGGGAATCCAGTCATTCCTCCAGAAGCGGCAGCCCAGTTTCAAACATTCTTAGTTATCTTAGTGTGAGTTGAACGGACATTAATAGATAAACTTCCCAATCTTGTCGACAATGGCAAATTACTCCGTCCCGTATCCAAGTCACCCATGCTAGCCATGTCAATGACAATGTAATTGCTATTCTTATCCCAAAAACCCGTTAAATTACTAAGCGGCCCAAAGTTAGGGTCTCACAACTAAGGTCCACTTGTGGATAGCCTCCTTTCCCCTGCCTTAGCAAAACCCACCAGCAAATGCCGCTAGGTGACGGAGTAGATCCCCAAAGATGTCGGTTCCGCGACGATTAGGCGACTAAGTGGTCATTCATTGCCGCGGAAATGCATCCTTGGCTCACGCAATACCGTTGGCATGAGCCGAAAGCTGAAACCTGGTAGTGTGAAACAAGGCATCGTAAAACATGTTAGGGCGATGTTTGGCTTATCAGACATGGGCATTGTCCTCGTTGGGCTGGAACATGATGGAGGTGCAAGTTCCTGTCGGAGTTTGCCGCGATTACATGGATCAATAGAGAAAGCACGAAGTAGCAATGGCCCCGGCGGTGCAATTGCTGCCAGCCTCAAGATCAGAGCCGTCTTGCTGATCAACATGAATCCATGACCCGTCCTCAGAGACCTGGAAAACTTCCAACCTGGAGCCAGAGTATTTAGGAAAATATTCATCAAGTTCCATTAAGTCTACGTAAGATCTATGTTAGTTTTATCCAACTTTCGTGGTTCTTGAGGACTATAAGTCTTCTTGCTCCAGAGCCTATGCAACGCTTCGGAGCAAAAGGTTCCTGAGAAGCAGAGACCTAACCTAAACACGAGATGGTGTTCTTCCCGTCAAACACCCCAGGCAGAAATTTCATTGAAACAAAAGCTGATTTTGCAACGGGCATATTAATCATTTCTATCTGTTTTTTGGGGTAAAATATCTATCAGTGTGAAATTCAGCGATTTAACTCAATTCGAACCAGGTCCTTTATTCTTATATGATCAAAATGGAGAAGTGAAGTAGATGCAAGGAAAGAACAACTAATAGTAGATTCAGTAGTGAAAGGCGAAATCTTCTCAGTGAATCAGAATTCAGTGCTGAGTCTTCCGTGGGGTCCAATCCTCATTGAGGTCTTCTGAACCAAAGTACTCAGTAAACAGCCATTCCGGTCCAAGAAGCACGGTTTCCAAGTCCGCTCAAGTCGACCACTTTTGGACCATAAGAATTATGCTTCAAGTCAAAGACAGCAATCGCTGGATCAGCCTGAAGAGCATAGAGCTTGGAACCACTGATAATGGCATCAAAGTTGCCCTTACCGGCGGCATATCCAGGGAGAGTGCGCCCGATAGCCATAGTCTCAGTGTTTAGAGCAGTGACGTCAGGAACAGCGGCATCGAGGAGATAGACAGAGCTAGAACCAGCGGAAGTGGCGGTCCAGCAAGTGGCCTTTTGCTTTGGGACCGTAATATTGGTCTTGGTGGATACAGTGAGATCATCGGCGATGGACACGAATGCTGCACCATAAGCGGGCGTGGAAACAACAGCTGAGGTGTCGGAAATAAAGCTCATCCCAAAAGCAACTGGCAAGTTATCGGGCTGTGACTTGATAGCTTTCTCACTCACACAGCCATTCTCTACCTTGTAAGTATAAACGAAACCGTTCCCCACACCGTTGCCCTTGATAGTGACGAAAAGAGCCGTCTCAGAAGGGTTGAAGAGAATGTTTGAAACAGTGTTGGGAGGTCCAGTAGGAGGAGATGTCTGCTTGAAGACAGGAAGAGGCTTGAGGTTGCCTTCGGGCTTCAAACCATCGTGGTCCGAGACAGTGAAGCACTGAACACCCGGCTTCGTTCCAGTATTGGCGACGCAAGCAAGCTTGTTCTTGTGAGAATACGCAACTGTGTTGGGAACTGTGCCAACTGTATCGACAGGCTCTCCGAGAAGCACCGGGTGAGCTGGGTTCTCCTTGGGGATATGGAAAGCAGCCAAAGTGTTGGAGCCAGCGTTGACGGTGAACAAGCGGTTTCCGCTCACAACAATGGAGCCTTGGGAAAACAGGGGATCTGGTCTAGTTGTCAGCAACTTTCTCGGTGCTGACATAGTCTCACTTACCCATCTTCACAGCGCCGTTCATATTATTACTAATAAGACCTTTGCCGCCGGTAGAGGTTCTCTGTGGCTGACCCAGCGAGCCATCCTTGGCAATGCTAAGTGAGACAACAGAAGCTCCCTGGGGGTCGCTGTCGAGGAAGTACAATGCCCGATCGGACTTGTGGGGCTTTGGATGGGCCTGCGTGAGCGAGGCGGTAAAGAGAAGAGCGTTGAGGAGCTTCATTGTGAGTTTTGGGATGTCAAAAGAGAGTTATGAGTAAAGACTGAGGGAAAATGTGAATGGTTTGGTGGTTAGGATATCTTCATTGAGACTGTCAACCACGTATCTATATATGTTTCGACTCGGCATCTCAGATCCGAGATATTTACCGGACCTTCATTCGTTAATTAGTGGACTCGAACCAGAAGCAATGCCTATGTGCCGAACGGGCCAGACGGATGAGGGTCATGTAGAGCAAGAGCCAATAGAACATGGAAACCACGATACTAACTGGAAATCTAGCGTCATGATAGAAACAATGATTCATTCCGAATAAGCTCAACTATGGGTCTTTACTCAAAGGCCATGCCCAATCGAGGTCATTTGTTGAGTCAACTGTAAATGCTGACGGTCATAGGATTCGTCAGCTGCACTAGAGACCAAAGAGCGATGAAATAGTCAGAGAAACTCAGCGAGCATCTTCCCAAAGGAGAAAACGGCGTTTATTCAATTAGATTCAATAGTGCCGTGGAGCTGCCAGTAGTACTCCCGTCCATTCACATGCATAGAATACGTTCTTGTCAAAGTGTAAGTAGGCTGCCAGTGCCGTGCACCGATGCGTTATGCCTCTTATGGAAATATTGATTAGATGTTAGTTTTTCCAAAGCCGGGAGCTAATTTGACGTCATTCGCACCTAAAGTCCTCGGAGGTTATCCACTGGACACGAGGAATATACTAATTATCAGCAAACGTTGGCATTCGGAAGCAAATGTTACTCATTCTGGTGTCAAGCTGTTAGATAATCCTGTTGGATGTTAATGGACACGGTTTACAGCGCCAAATGCGCAAACAACAATTTGTGGACACTACGGATATGGAGACAGCGCCGAAGCCTGGAGCTGTGACCCAGGCTGGGGAAGGCAATAAAACTTAGGACCTAAATTCTAAAGGATGAAAATATTTACACCAGTTATCATAAGCTTAGGGGACTTTTTGATGAATTTATTTGGGCATCCTTTTGGTTAAGGCAGCAGAAGCCCCGATAGCTTCATACGGTGTCTAAATCCTTAGTTCACTGCCTGAGTTAGCGTCAGTAAGCAGAAACACGGTTCTCTATCCCCTCTTAACATGCTCAATCTGGTGATCGGAGCTGCCAATCAGAGCCTGATCTGCTCTCTATTCAAGTTACACATAAGAAATGTTCCAAAGATTCTCGTTAGAAGCTCCCATCACTTTCGGAGCCGGCAGTGCCCGCCAAGATATTTGTCAACCATGCGGCTTATCAATGTCGAGACTCTCGAGTTAGAGTCCTTCACAGGCGAAAATGGAGGCTTAATACCAACATATGCGATCCTATCGCACGTATGGACGTCCGAGGAAGTGTCGCTGCAGCAAATGAGCGGACTGAGCCCTCTTCCAGAAGAGTCAAAAGGCTACAGAAAGATCGTGGACTTTTGCGCAAAGGCGAAAGCCGAGGGGTTTGAGTACGGCTGGATCGACACCTGCTGTATAGACAAGACGTCTAGCGCAGAGCTATCAGAGGCGATCAACTCTATGTTCCAGTGGTATCGGAAGTCTGCGGCCTGCTATGTCTATCTGAATGATGTCAGCTCCGCTGAGAACCCAAGATTAGCGGACTCGAGGTTCCGTAGAAGTCGATGGTTCACACGCGGATGGACTCTTCAGGAGCTCCTTGCGCCGCACGAGGTGATATTTCTCGCTGACGACTGGCGTGAGATTGGTACGAAGGCTAGTTTAAGCGCCACTATCTCGGATATATCCAAGATTGATGTAGCCACGTTGGCGAAGCAAACCTGGTCACATGTTAGCATCGCTGGGATCATGTCCTGGGCATCAATGCGGCAGACCACAAGACTAGAGGATCAAGCCTACTCTCTTATGGGCCTATTCGATGTCAACATGCCCTTAATCTATGGAGAAGGCCCCAAAGCGTTCTATCGGCTCCAAGTCGAAATCATGAAGGCAACAAACGATGACTCTATATTCGCTTGGTCCACAGAACCCCTTGAAGATTGTGGATACTCCACAAATCAGGGAGCATCGACGAGAGGCTTCCGGTTTCTCGGCTTATTAGCTCCATCGCCGTCTTGTTTCAGAGACTCTCATGACATAAGGGCACCTCGAGATATTTCCCGAAGTCACGTGCCGCAATATGACTTGATCAAGCAGGATATCAGTCTTTCGGCAGTGGTAGTTCGGCTATGCTCTCTACCAGCTGACCCCAGGCAACTTGGAGATATTGACCGGGTCGATGTTGTCGGCACATTGCGTTTTTCGAATAACGTGCGGGCAGTAGACCATGGTCTCGTTATCACGCCCGCAAGGCGAGACGCAAAGGGGATCAAGATAATGTGCTTGGTTGCGGTCCTACGCTGTTGGAACAAAGATGGCTATGTCGGTATTCCTATCAAGCGTTTGGCATCTGGCGCTTATCAGAGAGTCGAAAACGGGACCCGATGTCGTTGGTTCAAGGTCCGCTTGATGCCTTTACGACTGACACTGAAGAGCGAAGAAGAAAGGGCCCCAGATGAATCGGACTACACTCTCAGACAATTTGATTCTGAGAGTAGAGAGAAAGGGCCACCTGCTGATCCTCCGGAAACTATTCTCGTGAGGGCCTATGTACCCTTAAACTTGCCATCTAACGACACATATGCCTCTGCTCAAGCCGGCCACCACCGTGAAACACTTCAGTTCCGCTCACTGCCTATTAACAATGGCCATTACAAGCTACACGCTGATACTGCAGATAGCTCTGTACCACTAGTGCACGAGCTGCGGTCTCATCCTCATGTTATCGAGAGTATCAATAGACGTATCAATACTCTACCGGAAACGAGCATCGTGTTTTGCCCAAATGCAGCAGATAGGGGTCTTCCAACTTTCACGATACACACAAGAATGATCGAAAGGCATCATGGCATCCAAATTGGGTGCATGATTGGGAGTGACCCGGCCCGAGATGGGGCGACGGATGCGGAATTCGTCGACATTGACATGAAAAGCATCTCCACCACGATATCTCTCACATCTGAATTGTCCCTCGTGTTCAGAGTGAGACGCAGTGATCCCCAGGATACGACATGTTACTTGAATGTGAGCGTTGAGGAGCAGTTGGCGTGGGCGGAAGATGTAGAACATTGGCCTGCTGCGCTTGGAGACAAGAGCTTGTCAAGCTCAGAGATGTCGCTCAATCGTACCTTCACAGACAATTCAATATGAGAGGCTTCCAGTGGCTATAGCTGCCGGTGGTGGGCTCTCAACAACAATGTGTTAGAAAATGCACGAGAGCGAGGGATATATGACTCGTAAGCGCGCATCGGGGAGCAAGAAAAAACAAGAGTTTAGAAGTGGATGACAAACGAACTTAGTAACGAATTCCCTAAGCTTAGGTTAAGTTACCCAAGTGTCTTCATTGCTTAGAGTGAAGGTCCTAAGGTTTCTAGCATCCCTCAGGGGCGGTAGTAAGTAGAAAAGATAGGATTATAGTACATGACTTCATTAGTCTCGTGAATGTCTTCGCTCTCATAGCGCCTTCAAATCTAAATACATTCCATTTTCTGGCTTGATCGTAATCACTCCCCTTGGCATCACAAGCTTATCATCCATCGACAATGTCCACTCAAACGACCTGACCATAGTAGCTAGCAAGCATCGCAACTCTGCCTTAGCAAACCCTTGTCCGATGCAACTCCTGGGTCCATGCAAGAAGGTGAGGAAGTTGTAGTTGCTGCTAGCTCCTCCATTCTGATTTGGCTTTCCATCATCTGCGATCCATCGCTCAGGCTTGAACTCTGTCGCGTCAGGGCCCCAGATAGCTTCTGATCGGTTGATGTACCAGATTGACACCATAATATCTGTGCCTTCGGGGATGAACTGGTCACCGATGCGGGTGTCGCGAATGGCTTGGCGCATCGTCAGTGGAACTGTTGGGTAGAGTCGGAGCGTCTCGTGCATGACGCCATTGAGGTAGGGAAGCTGCTCAAGGATACCGGCGAGGTCGACTGTCGGGTTGGTGGCTAGATCTTCCGGTAAACCGTTTCTGACCTCCTCTCTGAGCTTGGCTTGGTATTCTGGGTGCTTGGTGAGTAAGTAGCATGCCCAGGTTATCGCAGACGAGGTAGTCTCATGCCTATACAAGATCAGTCATGTCCTGATTATGGTGACTAGGGATCACTTACCCTGCCGCAAGGAAGGTCAGGAGCTGGTCCTTCAAAGCCTCGTCCGAAAAGTTACCCGACTTGATGAGCAGCGACAAGACATCGAAGTGGTCATCCCCTTTCTCGAGAATGGCTGTCTTCTTCTCCTGGATCATGGGGTAGCAAAGCTCATTCAAGGTTCCGGTCAGG
Source organism: Fusarium phyllophilum (assembly GCA_013396025.1). Taxonomy (NCBI): domain Eukaryota; kingdom Fungi; phylum Ascomycota; class Sordariomycetes; order Hypocreales; family Nectriaceae; genus Fusarium; species Fusarium phyllophilum. The sequence goes on along the minus strand of JAAOAQ010000106.1, from coordinate 21,666 downwards.
TAGTTGAAGACATCGTTCATTTTCCAAGGAATGAGACGAACAAATGGTAGACCAACAGCCAGTGCCAAGCCAGAAAAGATGAGCTTCTCACGACTCGGCTCGAGCAAACCCTCATAAATGTCGGCAAGATGGTCCTTCTTCTTCTCAACAGCATCGAATCTTCTGCCAAGACCAGCAATACCAATGATGTCGAGAGTGACTTTGCTCGCCCAACTGTTGAGCTCAACAACTGATGATTTCGACGTGGTCATATCCTGTTGAATGGCCCGGGCCAGCGACTGGCTCTTGTCCCACATCATGGGGTACAGTTCCTTGATGTGTCGAAAATGGAAGACTGGTGTTGAGTTCTTACGTAGAAACTTGTGAGGTTCGCCTTCAACGATAATGAGACCATCGCCGAGAACATGTCGTAGGAAGGAGCTGATTCTTTTCGGTTTGGTGAAGTCGTAGCAGTTATGAACGAGAAGGTCAGCTAGAAGCTGAGGGTTCGCCACAAGGATGTGAGTTCTGAATGAGTTTAGAGTAAGTAGGTCTTCACCGGGATAACGATTCGCAATGTCTATGAATAGATCGCCGGATGGTTTATCCTTAACAGCGATGGATCGATGAGCGGCGCTTAGATAGTCCTGTTCAACATTAATGAGATTGAGTTCAGGACCAGAATGAAGAGAGAAATGAGCGTACTCTTGGACCAGGAATGTGTCTGAGGGGGCTGAAGAAGACTGGGTATAGAAACCCCCAGAAAACGATTCCGAACGCATAATTGACGAGCAAGATAGTGAATACCGCAGCCAAGTGACTCTTGGAATCGTAATAATCTGGAAATACTTTGATTGCGACGAAAGACTCGATGACAGCGGCTAACGTCAGGCTAGGAAAGCCCAGTAGCTTAGAGACGACAGCCATGTTGAAAAAGCTACAGAACTTGTGTAATTCAGAACCTAGCCTCTGCCGGACTCATTAAAGGATAAGTAGACCTTGTCAATAGTAAGCTGATGATTTAAACGTGGTATATAAAACTAGGACTTAAAGGTTGGGTAAGAATCTCATATGAAATTCTCCGAACCCAATGAGTTTCCATGGCATGATTATCTTCATTGAAGCCATCAACTGAAGACGCTCATGTGCCTCTGATGACTAGCGCAGATGCCACTCTACAATAGGAATCCACCGTCGATGATCAATGTCGCAAAAGCAACCTGATTGGGTTTAGCATGCGAGCCACCAACAAGATCTAACTGGATCAAGCAAGTAGCTCGCTTATAACCTCTAAAATGCATCAAGCCCGAAGAGACGGGCAGACGGGTTCGTAATTAGCAGCACGTGGAGATGGAGTCCGCGGATGGTTCTCAATGATGTTATTGTCGATCAGGTTCCCTTCACATGTGTGAGGAGTTCGTTCTGTTTCCCTTCAACATCATCGTCGAAACATGGGGAGATTTCGCAACCTAGGCCGAAACTAGATGGGGATCTCCCAACATTTTACAGCTGAAGCATGAACGGGACTTTTTTTCGGTTCAGAAATGAGAGGGAAGATGAAGCTTGAAAAGACCAACATGTTTGAGGTTCGAAAACCCTCAGTTTTGTTGACTTCTTGTTGAGTTGAGCAGATTTATCAGACTCTGCAACATCGCCATCAGATCTTCACAAGCAATCCTTCCAATGGCCCCAAAGTCTATCGTTTGCCTCATTCTAGGCTGTGCCCTCTTAGGAGGCTATGCTAGTATGGGGACTTCATACCGTCACGGCTTCTTTGACGCTGTTCGGGACTGCATCACGAACGCAAAGTCGCACGACGGAAGCTCGTTATGTCCTTTGGACATGTCAGACTCGATCTCTCGGAAACTCACAGGCTACCAAGCAGTTGACGAGCCGGTGATGCTGCTCTTGGAGTTCTTCGCCCAAGGGCTCAAGAAGCATCCTGACAGTAAGGGCATGGACCTTGAGGCCCTTCTGGCTTTTGTGTACTTGGCGGCGCAGTTCTGTGGTGCTTGGTATCTCATAGCTCTTGAAGGATTGAGATTTGGCAACCGTGGGACAATTCTGAGCTGGTAAGAGAACGATCTGATGTGTGAACGCTAGCCTCATGCTGACCTGTAATACAGGACCGGTACTTTCGGTATCGTCTTTCAATCCGTCACAATAACAATCATCGCGCCGATATATCTCACTCTACAACTCCTCCTCTCACCAACGATTCCCCAACAAGCATATCTACTGGCCGACCCGTGTGACCTGAGCCTTCTCCCGATATCGACAATTATATCTTACATTGTGCCGACCATTGGTCTGTGCTTGCCGCTGATCTTCGATGTCTCAAGGGAAGCCAAGTTTATCGCCGTGGCTCTTTGGCAACCCTTCCCGTTGTACCAAACTGCCATACAGCGAGTATCTCGCTTGGTCTGTTGGTCTCGTCGGGGTAAGGCCAACAATACTGCCCATATCGACCCGAGAGCCTGCAGAAAAGCTGGGAACCGCGCATATCGCTTCATCACAGCCCTGACAGTTACAGTGCACTTGGGTGTATTTGGGACAATTCTCGCTTCTTCCATGGACCTCACAGACAAAGTTTCCGGACATCACATTCTTGCCCTCACATCATTGACAAACCCTCCGACTCTGGCTTTGCTTAACCCGCCTGTTTCTGCGATGCAATCGAGGGAGGTCGTAGTCTCGTTTTTACGATGGGATGTATACTGCACCTGCCTAGCGATGGCCATTTGGACCGGCTACCAACTGTACTCGGCACAGAGAGCCCCCAGCAGAGTGGTCATCTGCTTCAACACAATTTGGTGGACGATTCTGGGTGGACCAATCTACCCAGCGTTGCGGCATCTCTGGGAAAGAGATGCCATGGTGCTGGACCGTATGGAGCTTTTCAGCTCGTCACTAAAGATTGAGTAAGTCGGACGTGAGTCACGAGGAGATCATGTTGGGACAATGTGGTAAGGGTTTCCAATTTGAGAACGAAAGACAACTATCCATGTACGTATTAATACAGGCCTAAATCGTGTGCAAATGCTGGTATCAAGATGAAAGCAAGCCCGAGGTACCGGGCGAAACAAAATTGTCTTCGGTACAGTCCATAGGCCCCGGTGACATTAACATGAGTGGCGGCGAAAGAGCCGCAAAGGGCTGTACCCCGTAGTTATCAGTACCAGGGATAAATCCGACAGCTGACCTGATTCCTATAGCGGAGTTCAATCTAGCAAGGATACGAGCTGCCCGTTCAGTCTGTTCAGGCGTAGTGTAAACACAGTGTGTAACAAGTCTAATCGAGTGAACAATGATGATGGCCGCTGCACCGTCGTGGAGCATGGTCGCTGGCATGCCGCTCGGGTCGATATCGCCCAGGGCATATGGCACAGCGGCGAGCATGTCATCGACGGTTTTGCGGACATCGGATTCAAGGAAGGGAACGGTTTCTGCCCATGAATTGTAACTATACCCATCATCATCCTCCGTTGGTAGCAATGTAGTCTGGTAGAGAAGCATGGTCTGAAGCAAGATGAGACGAGCTGATCGGACGAGAATGATGATGCAGGCTGTCTCAGCGTCGTAGTGCATCTTACCAGCGCTCATCTCACCAAGGGTCGTTGGAACACCGCGGCCCTCGAAGGTCATTTGCCAGTACTCTGCTGCTTCGATGTCCCAAGAGCCAAAGGCATCGAGCATGTCGAAGCATTCCTGGATCAGGATCCTCTCGTCTTCTGTGCCGGTACTGCTCTGCGATGCTGTTGAGGGACTGGCACCCTGTGGCTGATATGGATCTGATTGCATAAGTCGGCATAGACGATGGCGAAGAGATAGGGTCCGTCCCATCATCGACAGCGCTCGAAGAAGAGGGTCGAAGATGCCAATAACAGTGGCGATGGCGCCGGGGTCGGTGTATGCATCATCGCCATGCAAGAATGAATAGATTTGCTATCATTTGAGTCAGTGTCATGGCATGTGATTGTCTTGTCGCGTGACTTACCAGTCGTAGCAGAGCAAGCAAGAAGAGCTCGGCTCCTCTTCGTGTACCAATCTGACTTGGCCCTCGTTTCTCCAGCAGATAGAACAACCCTGACGCATGTTCATTCGGATCACCTAATCCTTCACCACTAAAGTCCTATCATCGAGTCAGAAGTGAAGTAATTGATGTCGCGTGAGACTTACCTTGTACGTGCACAGAAGCAGAATGGTAGCGATGACTTTGTCGTCCATCGCCTGGTCATCAGACTGGATAGTCTGCTGCAAACCCTTGATAACACGTCCATAATTTCTTAAAGACCGTGTCCGAAGTTCCTCGTTGCCCAAATGGTTGTATGCAGCCAATTGGGCAACGCTCAATGTCGCTGTTTCGACGAGTCCATCCTTGTAGTGATCGAACAAACTCGGTAGGAAGCTGAAATGGCCGGGAAATCCATCGTCGTCATCAGGCGACACAAAGCGACGCACGAAATAACATAGCGACATGTTATCGTATGATTGTGTCGGGTGTCGAACCATGGCTACGGATCTCCGTCGAATGGGCGCCTCCAACGGCCGTGTTTTGGGCTTCGGGGGCTCCTTGTCGGGCGGTTTCTCATCTTGCGGGGGACTCGCTGTGCTGGCACTGGCTATACTTGGCGCCTTTGAAGCGCGCGAGGTGTTGGAAGAAGTACTTTGCGATCTCCCCTTTGGCGCAGAGTGTCTAAAATGAAACTCGTCGGTATATCCAAGACATGGCTTTCCGTAGTTGTAGCATCGTCGACACGTCGGCTTCCCCTCGTCGCACTGCGTAGAGATACCAGATTAGAACAGAACAGATATCGCTCAATCAGAGCGAAAGCATTACTCACCTTGACCTTTCGCTGGCGACACCGCAGACAACCTGAGCTAAAGCGACCTGGGAATACCATCTTTCGCTAAGATAGGAAGTAGATCCTGATAGATAGACAAACGCACGCAAACGTGGGTGAGCTGATTGTACGGGATGGGATGGAGAGTCTGGGGAAGGGCAACAAATTGCGATTACGAAATTACGGAGCCTGCGGGAAGAATGGAGACAAGAAGACAGCCAACGCAGACTCAGGGCGGGCAGCGTGTTTCTTCTCATGGCACGGACGTGTTAGTGTCTCGGTTCAGAGAGGTAGACCCCGCAAGAGACCTGGACTAACGAGCTGGAAACAGGGTTTAAGGTCCATGGGTTAGATGGACAGGGGCTAGTTAGAGGGGGACGCGACAAAGGACAAGTCAAGCGCCGTTGGGAGAGTGGACTCAGTGGAGAGAAGAGCAAAGATCGTCGTTGTGGCTTGTTCTGGTTAAGCTTGCGATTGCAAGAGTTGTCGTTGGTTGAGCGAATCTAGCCTCGGCTTCAACAGCATCGCGATCGGCTTCATTCTTTGCCAACTTGTGATAGTTGATGATGGAGCTAGAGAAAGGCGTTGGAGCTTAATTCGTTTGTATAAGATGTATTTAGTGGCAGCTTGCATGTGCAATCGAGTAATTCGGCTCAGACTCACAGACCAACCTCAATCACCATTCTTCCTGTGCAAATCATCATGTCTTCCATGCTCTACTCTCCCGTTATTGCGTATGTCTCCAATGCGAGCAATTTCCTTCTATCGCCACTTCTTTCTGGTTCATTGCTCGCTGCAGCGACTTTTGCTCCCGACGCCGTGAGCAATGCCCTCGCCTCAATGGCCGCCAAGCTCCCAGACCATGCTTCACATACCCTGGAGCTCACGATCGTCAAGAAGGTTCTATACGTATGGCTCAGCTTGGGCATCGTTCGAACCATCAACCGGTTCCTCAATACCATGGCTCATAATTCATGGCGAATGACAGCTGCTCCTGGTTGGGACTGGAAGAATGAGATCGCTGTTGTCACTGGTGGCTCCAGCGGTATTGGCTTGAGCATTGTTGAGAAGCTTTCGGCCATGGGTATCCGTGTCGCTGTCTTTGATGTTCAAGATTTGCCAAAGCAACTTCAAACAAACTCGCGCGTTCACTTCTATCGATGCGATGTTACTACAACCGAGTCTGTCGCTGAAGCTGCAGACGCAGTGCGCAAAGAACTCGGCCACCCATCAATCCTCATCAACAACGCTGGCATCACTTCCCCCATGTCCATCCTCAAGATGCCAGAGTCATTCCTTCGCAAGATCATGGGCGTCAACCTCATGGCTTTGTGGTACACCACTCAGCAATTCCTCCCACGCATGATCCAGTTGAACAAGGGCCATGTCATCACTGTCGCCAGTATCGCATCCTTTGTCGCCCTCGCTACAGCAGCCGATTACTCTGCCACCAAGGCTGGCGCACTAGCTTTCCACGAGTCGCTAGCCAGTGAGATCAAGCATTTCTACAAGGCTCCCAATGTCTTGACAACAGTGGTTCATCCCAACTTTGTCCGAACGCCTCTTGTTGAGGGCTTCGTGGATCGCTTGGAGCGAGGCGGTGTTCGTCTCTTGACTGCTGATGATATCGCCAAGGAGGTTGTCGCTCAGATCAAGAGCCGACGCGGTGGTCAACTAATTGTTCCCAAGTCTGTGGATGTCATTTCTGGCATTAGAGGATGGCCAACCTGGTTGCAGGAGGTTGTTCGCGATGCCGTTGGCAAGACCGCTGGTAATTAAACAAAACAAATGGATGGCGACTTCATCTAGAAGGCCGATAGGTAGTTTGAAATCATCTGTCATCCTAGGAAAAGCTTATAAGCTTTTCTGTACTTTCATAGACTCGCTTACACTTAAATGCGACCGTCATACTCTGTACTGAACAAACCTCATTCGGGCGCCATGCCATCATTTTGAACAGTGAAAACGACGTCGCATCACACCACGAATACTAATCGCATGCAATAAAAAATGCCGTTGATCAGTAAAATGTCAATTAAAACTGTCTTTTTGACCGGGAACATGCTGTGAGTTCGGTGACCGAGGCAGGCGAAATACTTAAAGACCCCGGGTCCCGCGGCGTCGCTCTACCGCTTTTCCTCCACGTTAATAATCACCAAGAACCTCAGCAACTTACACGACCGATTCATTCATCATGGCAGTATTAAGCACACTCAAAACAGCATTTGGCTATACATACGCATTTATTATAACACCATGGCTTCTTTCGCGCTTTTTGTTCGACATTTCCCTCTGTCTCGTCCCATGGTTTCGCCCGAACAGAAAATGGACGCTGAACCAATCTGTCCGTGTCCGCGTTGTCCGGCTCTTGCTGCTCTACTGGTCTGTCACCAAATCAGGCGACAAAATGAGGTTTGACCAAGGCAAAGAGAAGAACCGTTTCGAAGTCGTCGTTCCACGATCGCCAAAGCTATACAGAGGGATTTGCTCGGATTACACGGTTCAGCCTGCGCAACTGGGCATGACGTGGACGCCAGCGCGACCACCGCCTGCTGACATTGTTCACCCGGGTATGGTGGTCGTCTTGCACTTTCATGGCGGTGGTTTTGTAATTGGCAATGGTCGTGATGAAGATACTGGATTCACGGCCAAGACTCTCATTAAGCATATGGGCGCCACGCATGTCTGCTCGCCCAACTACCGACTTTCCAGCAGCAAGAATGGGCAGTTTCCCGCTCCTCTTCAGGATGCACTTACAGCATATCTTCATCTCATCAAGACAAGAGGCATTCCTGCCGACCAGATCATTTTCTCTGGTGATTCAGCTGGCGCAAACTTAGCTCTCGCCTTGGTCCGCTACATTCATGAGTACGGTCAAATCGACGAGGTCCCATTTCCACGCGCAATGGCTCTTTGGTCACCTTGGACTGATGTCGCTGGCGCTTTGGAACAAGATGCATCTCAGTCACCCAACTACAAGACGGATTATCTCAACATGCACTTTGCGCGCTGGGGCGCAACGACAGTGTCTGGCTTCGGCGCAATTGACCCAGCCAGTCCATACCTGTCCCCTCTACGCCATCCCTTCCAGATTGAGAAGCCTTTCCCAGTCTACGTCAACGCCGGCGGCGGCGAAGTTCTATGCGACGACATCACCAACTTCGTCGCACGCTACAAGAAGAGTGGTTGGCCAATGTACCTGGACATCTCGGAAGGTTGCCCTCATGACATTATCCTGCTCGGCGACAGGATTGACTTTACAGCCGAGGCAGAGAAGGCAGCTGAGCATGCGAGGCGTTTCTTGAACCATCGTGCGGGGTTGAATCTACGAAGCTATGCATAATCTCTTTTTCGTGATGGAGGCCGCGGGTCAGAGGCTAAGGCAGAAGGATATTGAAGTTTCTACAAGATCTACATAGCTCAACAAATTTCACATGTAAATTTCTAACAAACCTCGAAACATTTCGTCATTTGTTTCAGTGATCGACCCCTCTTCGGAGCCAAGATGATCAGCTCTGCAGATTTGACAAGTCTTGTCTCGTCCGTCGCGTGATTCTCTCCTCCCCCATGAAGACGATCACTGGGGGGCATGCCGAGGCTACCCCACAATCTTGAGAACCCTCAACGCGAAATTTCTGTATGGAGTTTAGCTTGCGATCAACCACTTTGGCTCGCCCCCCAGTCAAAGCTCAAGCATGACGTTATTCCTTTAGTTAGTTGTCATGAAAGATTTGGGTCTTTATCGGAGACGGGTCCCGGGGGCGGATGGATGGGTTCATATTGTCGCCTGTCGGACTCGGAAGCTTAACCATAACTTAGCTACTCATTCGAGGAGTTGTGACGCGAGACCCTGATTGCCGTTGTTAAAGTACCGAGGCTTGCTGTCTTTCGTCTGCCCACGGACTGTTTTTGATCCAACGGAGTGTCAATCACCCAGACTCCTTCATTGTCGTCTTTGTACAAAATAGGTCTTCAACGTCCACCGTGGACAGCATCATCAACAACACAAACCACTCAAACAACTCTCATCAACATGACAACACAATCAGAAGAACCCAACACCTTTGATGTTCTCATCATCGGCGCTGGTATCTCCGGCATCAATGCCGCCTACCGTCTCCAAACAGAAGGTCCTCCCGACTTGACCTACGCCATCCTCGAAGGCCGCGACTCCATCGGCGGCACATGGGATCTCTTCAAGTATCCTGGCATTCGATCCGACTCTGATATCTTCACCTTTGGCTTCCCATGGAGTCCTTGGAAGCATGACCAGTCGCTCGCACCGGGTGACAAGATCAAGGACTACATGATCGAGTCGGCACGATCGACTGGTATTGACCATCATATTTGCTACAAGCACTCTGTTTCAGAAGCCAACTGGTCTTCTAAAGAGAGGCGATGGCAGCTTCAGGTTACGCGACCTGGTGATGAGAAGCCTGTTACCTTCCGGAGCCGATTTCTGCTCCTTGGTACTGGCTACTATGACTACCAGACTCCTCTACAGACTGTGATTCCTGGAATTGAGAAGTTCCAAGGCAAGGTCATCCACCCTCAATTCTGGCCCGAGGACTATGATTATACCAACAAGGAGGTCGTCATCATTGGCAGCGGAGCTACCGCCGTCACAATTCTTCCTTCCATGTCCGACAAAGCCAAGCGCGTCACCATGCTGCAGAGAAGTCCAGGCTACATCTTCCCTCTCCCATCAAGCAGCTTCTTCACACGTCTTCTCTTGACGGTTTTCCCTGCCAGCATCGCCCTCTTCCTCAACAGACTCCTCTGGCTGGTCCGAAGCTATCTTACCAATGTGTTCTGCAAGTCTTGCCCAGGTCTGGCCAAGAAGCTCATCAAATATGTCACCATCAAGAATCTGCCTCCCGATGTCAGCTGGGATCCTCACTTCAAGCCTCGATACAATCCCTGGGAGCAACGATTCTGCGCCAGTCAGGATGGTGATTTCTTCGCGGCTATTCGCTCGGGTAAAGCAAATGTCGTGACGGATAAGATCAAGACCATCACAGAGAAGAGCATTGAGCTTGAGTCTGGAGCTTCATTACATCCCGATCTTATCGTCACAGCAACTGGTCTGAAGGTTCGTTTCGGTGGAGGTATCAAGTTCAGCATCGACGACGTCTCCTTCAACGTCGCCGACAAGTTCGCTTGGAAGACGGTGATGCTCCAGGATGTGCCAAACCTGTTGTTCATGTTCGGATATGAGAATGCGTCGTGGACACTTGGCGCAGATGTCAGTGCGAGACTGTTTGTTCGTATCCTGAAGAAGATGACACAGAGCAAGACCAGTGTCGTGGTCCCACGTCTTTCTTCATCAACTGGTATGCCAGTGAAGCCAATGATGAGCTTGTCTTCGACATATCTCAAGACTGCTAGTTCTGTGTTCCCCAAGGGCGGCACAGGTTTGTGGAGCCCCAAGTCAAATTACTTCACGGATATGGCTGGAGCGAGATGGGGAGATATCTCTACGGGGTTGGAGTACCTGTGATCACAGTTTCATGTATCAAGAATAGCCTTTCATTTCTCATTAGTAAATACCAACTTGTTTTCGTCGCTCTGAAGTAGAATCACCGTGATCAACGCATGATACGGTAGTAGCAGATCTAATGTTACCGCTCCACGCCTGTAAGCAATTAGAGAAGGTCTTGGCCAGTCGTATTACACGGTTCATGCTTATGGTTTCATCATAGAGTAAGTGAGAACTGGTACAAGTCTGAGTCAGCGGGAAGTTAATCGTGGGCACCTGAAGCGGAGACGGAAGAGTATGTAAGCAGCTCAACATCAGACCATAACACGGTTCCATTGAGCTCTTCTACTGTGACTATACAGAAGAACTACATTCATTCTCACATTTTTATTCCACTTCAATCATTCAAGTGTAGCTCTCATTAATTCCTAGTTTAAGTTATGAACAAAATCTTCTGACTCTTGAGTAGAATTATCTAAGCTGTGAGCAACATTATCTATGAACCTATATGTTCCTCGAGTTCAGTGACTTGCCAGCAACAAGGCAGTCTGACCACAAGCACTCAACTTCGTCTCAAGAACAATTGACATTGGGCAAGGCCACCATTCATGGACACCCTCCTTTGCGACTCTCGATGCATTCCAAGTTGCGCGCATGGAAAGTCCAACTCTTGGCTTCAATCCATAAGAGCGCCTAGAGTTCAGCAGTCATGCCACCACGTGGATGTCAGATTTCCAAGGGTTGTTGGTGATTAGCCGGACGAGCTGATCCAATTCTGCCAAATCGGTTCATATATGGTATCCTCCGTATCATTCGTTGGAGTTGGATGCAACCTAACCCCATCTCTGGGCCGGCTCGGCAAGATACATGGCAGTTCATTAATGCTTGAAGAATAGGTAAGACAATGTACTGATCTTCATTGGACAGCTTTATGGTGATCCACTAGCCAAGTAAGCTTAACATTTCTCGATCTAAGGTGCTCCTCTGGACAGGTGTAGGTTCTTGGAGAGACAGCCGTCACAGACATATCGACTTTATCGTCTACAATAACTTACTCGGTAACTGTCTCCGTACTCCGGTACATGGCTAGTTTGAGCTAGGTATAGGCAGATTAATTGATTCGGAATATCGGGAGTCTTTGCCATGCTCGCTAATCGGATCATGCTATAGTATTGCCAATATACGTCAAATCCAGCAAAGCTTCAAACAATAGAGGAAGACGTTCGGTGATCGGCTAAATTCAAGATCTATTCCCCGCAGGCCCGAACAACAATTTTGATATTACAGCCCCCAGCTTGGCATCTAGTCCCAGAAAGGGACACAATATCAGCACGCATTAAGAAACTCTTCTCAATCCGTAGTAGGTCTCGATTTCAAAACAATATTATCCGCTGCACAATTAAATAACGACCCATATTTGCGGGGGACACCATCGCAGCTTTCTGTTTAGGGTGTTGACGGCAAACGTGGCGATGCTCCGACATTTCCTCAATGGGCCTCATTCGGAGCTTGGTTCTCCGCGCATAAACCTCTATAACCCCAGATATGCCAATTTCCCGGCAAAACACGATGGAGTCGATTGGATTGGCCAGTATTCACGGTTTCGTAGAGCCTGGGGCGAATGTTGTATCTTGGATGCTATATCATAGCTATATATAAGGACGGGAGTAACCCCTTGACGTTACGTTCGATATCTTCAGACAATATCTTCAACTTCGAAGCATCAATTCGCTGAGACTATTCAAGATGCATACCCTTTCGGTTCTCCTCGCTCTCGCTCCCGTGTCAGCCCTGGCCCAGGCTCCCGTCTGGGGACAGTGTACGTTACCGCAACTCCGATGGGTCGACCCTCGATAGCTAAAGTTTCTCACAGGTGGTGGCAATGGTTGGACTGGTGCTACAACTTGCCAGAGTGGTCTCAAGTGTGAGAAGATCAACGACTGGTACTATCAGTGTGTTCCCGGATCTGGAGGATCTGAGCCCCAGCCCTCTTCAACAACCCAGGGTGGTGGCACTCCTCAGCCTACTGGTGGCACTGGTGGCACTGGCCTCGACGCCAAGTTCAAGGCCAAGGGTAAGCAGTACTTTGGTACTGAGATCGACCACTACCACCTGAGCAACACTGCCCTGATCAACATTGTCAAGGCCCAATTTGGCCAAGTGACATGCGAGAACAGCATGAAGTGGGATGCTATTGAGCGTAAGGTTCTATTCTACGAAGACTACTGGAAGAATGGCCATCTGACGTGGAACAGCTTCGCGCAACTCCTTCACCTTCACCAACGCTGACAAGGTGGTCGACTTCGCCATTGCGAACAACAAGCTCATCCGTGGCCATACTCTTCTCTGGCACTCCCAGCTGCCTCAGTGGGTTCAGAACATCAACGACCGCACCACCCTCACCTCGGTCATTCAGAACCACGTTACGACCATGGTCACCCGCTACAAGGGCAAGATCCTCCAGTGGGATGTCGTCAACGAGATCTTCGCTGAAGACGGTAACCTCCGCGACAGTGTCTTCAGCCGAGTTCTCGGCGAGGACTTTGTTGGCATTGCTTTCCGCGCTGCCCGCGCCGCTGATCCCGCTGCAAAGCTCTACATCAACGACTATAACCTCGACATTGCTAACTATGCTAAGGTAACTAACGGCATGGTCGCTCACGTCAACAAATGGCTTGCTGCTGGTATTCCCATCGATGGCATTGGTTCTCAGGGCCACCTTGCTGCTCCTGGTGGCTGGAACCCAGCTTCTGGCGTCCCTAATGCTCTCAAAGCCCTTGCTGCCTCGAACGTCCAGGAGATTGCTATCACTGAGCTTGATATTGCCGGTGCCGCTGCTAACGATTTCCTTACTGTTATGAACGGTTGCCTTGCTGTTTCTAAGTGTGTCGGCATCACCGTCTGGGGTGTCTCTGACAAGGACTCGTGGCGACCTAATGACAACCCTCTCCTGTACGACAGTAACTACCAGCCTAAGGCTGCCTTCAATGCCTTGATCAACGCTCTGTAAGCAGTTGTTGATGTATGTCGCCGGATCGTGCAACGGGATGTCCTAGTTGGATAAAGCGCTGGCTGTAGAATGATGCTCAAGGAAATGCTTCAATTATATATATATCTATTTCTCGCGTACATATTTAGCAGAATGGAAGTCACTGGCTACATCCTCCCTATCTAAATGCTCCACCCAGATGCCTGACCCATCGGTGCTTCTAACACTTCATTTGATACAAATGATCATTTGGGGTCAAGACCTCACCTCAACTTCGAGCTGCCGCATTGCAAAACCCAGCAACATTAAAACCCCAGACCTCTTCTCTAGAAATATTGGTGCCAAGAGCTGGTGGAGGCGAGATATGGTTGTGGCCCTCCATGATCTGAACTTCGAGCTCTACACCCGAACTTCCCTTGCCTGATCGCCAAAGCTCGATAAACTCCTTGTTGCACTCCAGAATCTCATCTTCGGGGTCGAGGGAGCCATACAGCGGAAGGAACTGGACCCCAGGTGCAGCATCTGAGACAGCCATGTTCTTGTTACAAGCCTCAAGAAGTCCGAGGGGACAATCCTGCTCTACTGTTTCTCCATAGTAGGTTGCAAGGACAGGAGCTCTATAAGGGCGAGGGTTTGGGAATGACGCCGGCATCGAGCAAAAGACAGCAGCCTTGAGCCGCAAGGGGCAAGTATCGCTGTTACTTGTGATCTTGCTGCGGAGCTCAGAAAACGAGGGGTGCAACAAGAATGTGCAAAGGTGGACAGCACCAGCAGAGTTGCCCATTATGAACAAGGGTCTTGGCTGCGAACCTCCAATCTGATCATTGTTGTCTATAAGCCACTTCACAACCATCTCAAATCCTGTCCACCAGAAGGAAATCTCGCCTCTGGAACAAGACGATAGTCCGGAATGACAGTGACGAATCCGCACTTCTCGGCAAAGAAGTGTCCAAGGTTTCGGTAGAGTAAATGATCTTCAGAGGCTCTGTCTCCTCGAGTGAAGCCGCCTCCATAAGTATAGATGAAGACAGGGCACCCAGCCCCGGTGGGATTGTTAGTAGGATAATAGATATCTAGATTGTTGCGGGGGTTTGGGCCGTAAGAGAATGTTTTTCTCAGAGTTGGTTTAATGGCAGTTGAGTTCTTGTTAAGCAGCGGAAGGTAAATCTTCAAGGTTGGCTCAATGCTCTCAGCAATTGAGCTGGGAACTGAAGAGAGTTATTCCATTTCGGAAGACGGCTGATAGACCTGTACTGTTTTCAGAAGAAACTGTGACTTATGGAGTTCTAAATGGCTTCCTTTCTCAGTTGTCGCAATCGGATTCGCGACTTCATATATCCAATCTTGAGATATATCCACGATGCCCTTACCCGACATCCGACGATGAGTAAGCGGCAGCTACGAGCATCAAACGCCGACCGTTAAGCTTTGAAACAGTCTTTTGCCAAATTCGGTTCCCGAGAATGACTACCGTTGAGAAAGAGGCGTTCGTGACCCACAATAACGGGCCATAAATCTCGGACCACGGCCCTGTTATGACATTCTTAGCCAACTATTGGTTTCGCTCGGCGCGGACAAAATAGAAAGACCGATATGAAGGCCGAAACCGAGCAAGATGGTCTCGAAATCTCCGTTTAATGGCGATGCTGTTGGGAGTGTTTCTGGGAGAGCTCATCTATCATGAGAATGTAGATGTCAGTTTGGTCGTATTTCGCTCCTTCAGCAAGTGCCGATACCGATGATGAAGATTGATCTCAGCATACATAATCTGGGAAACCCTGCATCCGACAACTCTAATGCTAAAATGCATTGCTATACGTCTCGAGTGCATGGTTTCCCCAGATTCGGGTACGGTGGAGGACTGGAGGAATGGTATACGATAAATACGCGACGCTCCAGTGCGATGATGATGAATGAACAGAAACAAAGACCTTGAACAGTTAAAAAGCACCAGAAAACTCACCTCTTATACTTATACTTCACTTAAACTCTGAACATGACTATGGAGCGTATGATACTACCGCCATCAGTAGCTGGAAAGTCAGCTTCTACTAAAGAACCATATATCTTCGAATCTTTCTCTGGAGACAAGGTCTATGTCTCTGGCACTCCTTCAGTCGCTCGTTTCCTTCTGACTGGGAAAGAAACGGATGGCAAGTTCACCATTCTGACAAGCGGTGGCCAAGCATTTCCCGCTCCTGTGCCAACTCATTATCACAAACATACCCACCATGACTTCCTTTGCATCAGGGGCCAGTTGAAGGTCTGGCTCAGTGACCAGTGCAGAATCCTCAGCCCCGGAGACTACGCCAGTGTGGCTCCAGTATGTTGAAACACTCATAATTTCTTTTCATCATACCGATCACTTCAAGGACGCTATCCATGCGTACCAGCTCATTGGTGATCATACTGAGATCTTCAGTATAATCGCCCCTGCTGTATTTGAGCACATGTTTCGTGGTCTGGGTGAGCCATATACCGGTCCGATGTGGCCGGATGCCAACCTGGAAAGGCCTACTGAGAAGCTCAATTCTGGCGTCGCGAATGTCATGACCGAGTTTGACGTGATTCCTGTGCCGGACCACAAGCTCGTTGATCCACAACCTTGGGGTGGTTCAGAGAACCAACTTCCTGGCTCTCAGAAGCCGTACTTTCTCTGTAACTGCACAGGACCTAGTGCTGTTCTCGGCGGAACAGTCGTCCGTCCATATGTTACTGGGGCTGAATCTGGGAACACATACAGTCTGGCTACTCTCGAAGGGTCTGATCAGTTTGAGACTCAGGTCCTGTCTGGTGGAATTCAGTTCCCCGACGTCGACCACTGTTTCTATGTGTCTGACGGATATCTCGAGTTCACGGTAAGTGACACTGGCTCCTCATGTATCGGCCCCGATGAAGTGGCTTGGTTACCTGCTGGAACTCCCTTCGATATCAAGCCTGTCAACTCTTATTTTTAAGTCTTTATGTATTCGCAGCCTGGTGGACTCGGCGATTTGCTTTATGCTGCTGGGAAGGATAAGCCTCATACTGGGTTAAACTGCATGATTCCTGATTCACCAAACCCTTTTGACAGAAAGAGACTCTCTCAGTATAAACTTGAGTTCAAGTCTGAGTTAACGTAGATAGTTCCGGAGTGTATCTCTGTTTACATAACTCTTCGACTTAGAGTGAGCATATTCTTAAGCAGGATGTCAAGGAGCTCTTCTGGCCTATCTTAAGATATCCCAAAATTAGGCAAGTATTTCTCTATGATATAAGAAGTTTTATGAAAGCAATTATTGTGTCTAGTAGAGTTTGTCAATAGTCTTATAGGTGTATAATGTAAAGCCAGAATCCTGGAAATTCTAGAAATACACTGCAGTCCTATATAATTATTATAGAAACTGGGTTTAGATAATATCTTCTATAATAATCTCACTGCTTGTAAATATGCAATATATAATTATAGTAAATTATAACGTCTCTTTCAGTGGTAAGCAGATCATAAAAACCAAGTATTAATAGAATATGTTAAAAGCAAAAGCTTTCTGAAAGACAAGCATACTTTTGAAAGGAGCGGCGCGTGTACGGTCATCGGTAAAATCCATTGAAAATGAGCTCACATCAACACACCGATGTGTTAATTAGATTGTACACTATAAAGCAGTTGATTCAATGTTCGGCATCTACTACTGCCGCAGAACCCCCCAAACAAATGATGTGAGGCAAATTAGATCGCGTACCGCTTGGCAGCGGATTACAAACTTCAGGGTAAGCGATTCTCAAGGTGACCAACGCTCGCAAGCCACGACGATAAGATAACGGAAATCGACCGAAGAGGGTTGATCAGAGCAACCCAAATTAGATCGATAAAAGAAATGAAAGTGGTCGATGTCGGTCAGAACTTTAAGGAAGCGATAGATTGCTTGACTCGTGGACTCTCAGACATGTCGATTCCAAATCTAGTCCGTGCGATGTGCATGCATGCATGCGTGGGGTGAATGGATTATGGATGGGATAGCTCAACTGTCAAGAAGCAGCCACATGCACGCCAGTTCAGCAACTCAGTTCACCAAACCACGCATCAAAACCACGATCCCCGTCAGCTAAACTCGATCGAGATGCTCAATTTGACCCAAACAGCGCAATATCTAACCCCGCAATTCGGTAAAGCTTGCGTGTGACGTCTTTTGGTTCCCGTCTGGGGCATTCTCGTGCGGGGTGCATTAGCCCCAGATGCCATGGCTTGCGAGCATCGCATTGCCGAAGGACGAGATGGATGGGCACAATCTAGGATTGTCATAGCGCTCTTTTGCTCGTTTCCCAATTCAGGACCACCTTCCGACCTGTCCCCAAATTGATCATCGCAGCTCTAGTTTAGTTTAGTTCATCTAGTTCCACTCCATGCCGAGGAAGCCCATCTTCACATTTGCTGATGTCAACGACGCCGTGATTCGTTTCATGTTTGCTTGTTTCATCGCAAGACTGATAACTAGACGACTTCTTGAAAATTGAAGTTTTTGCAAAGATCACCACATCGTAAGTTCTTCATGAACGAGCTCTTTACTTGCTTTCTAAATAACTCATTCTCATCAGTCAGCACACTCGATATCACAATGTCTTCTTCATCTGAGCCAGGCACTAGGGGCAACCTCACCCTTGAGCAAAAGAAGAGCCTCCAAGAGGTTTGGGTCCATTTTCTGCGATTATGCGGAAATGAGAATATCGCCCATGATGCGCCAGACCACACAGATGAATACCTTCAACACCTCAAGAACAAAGATTCCGATCATTTCTCACGGAATCTCTGGGAGTCGATCATGGCCGATCATCCCGACACCACGCTCCTTCGATTTATTCGAGCGCGCGACTGGGATGTCAACAAGGCTGTTGACATGGCTGTCTCTGCTCTCAACTGGCGCGACGAGCGACAGATTCAGAAGACCATTGTCGGAGGCGGCGAAGCTGTCGGCCTGAAGAAGACCCTCACTACTGATGAGGAGTCATTCATGGCGCAGTATCGTTCAGGCAAGAGTTACGTCAGAGGAACAGACAAGGACAACTATCCCGTCTATGTCATCAGAGTCCGCCTTCACGATCCTCACAAACAATCTGCTGAGTCCATGGAAGAATACGTCTTGCACAATATCGAGACCTTGAGGGTCATGGCAAGAGAGCCGCAAGACAAGGTCTGCTTGATCTTTGATCTTACAGGCTTTGGTCTTCGCAACATGGACTTTCATGTCGTCAAGTTCCTCGTCGATATTCTTGAGAAGCGCTACCCCGAAACCCTCTCGGTAGTGCTTGTGCACAATGCGCCATTCGTATTTTGGGGTAAGCTTGACACTCTGCCACCTCTGACTCTATTTACATGCTAATCCTTTCCAGGTGTTTGGACCGTCATCAAGCACTGGCTTGACCCCGTCGTCGCATCAAAGGTCCACTTCACCAGCGGTACCAAGGGCCTTCTCAAGTTCATCGCCAAAGAGAACCTGCAGAAGTCTTATGGTGGTGAAGATCCCTGGGAGTACAAATATGTAGAGCCTGTCCCCTCTGAGAACGAGAGGATGCAGTCTGAGGAGAAGAAGATAAAGATACAGATTGAGCGACAGGAATTGATCGACTCGTTCAATCGATCGACTGTTGATTGGATTGGCACAAATCCTGATACAGACGCTGGCAAGGAAGCGTACGAGAGGCGAGATGAGTTGATCCAATTGCTACAGATGAACTACTGGAAGTTGGATCCATACGTTAGGTCTGGTACTTACTACCACCGAGCGGGAGTGGTCAATAGGGTTGGAGGTGTTGATTTCAAGGCAGCGCGATAATTACCTAGTTTAGAGTGATATTGGTATTCAATTCCGTAGTAAGCTTGTTTTTTTCCGCACTGAACTTCAATCAATTGACCTCAATTCTTGCCAAGATGGTTCCTCATCTAGACCTGTCAGTGCAATACCTTAGTTGAAACGTTACGGCCCGACGCTATCATCTGAACCCTCATCCCCACTGTCCGAGTCCATGCCGTAAATATCCAAGAATTCATAGCGCACTCTGCCACCAAAGCCGTCCTCGGTTTTTCTTGTAACCAATCGGCCCCTGTACACTCACGTCCTAGCGGTGCTGTTTAGCGTCTTCACTGTCGCAGTGCGCTTTGACCCGTGGCGCTCATCACCAACGGACCCAGCTGCGCTGTCCTGGCCGGGAACCTTGTCCACGAGACCGTGCAAACGGGCGGATAATGATGCAAAGCCTCGTGCCCAAAGCGCAATAGTTTGCGAGGTACAGGGGTGCTCACCACCTCCTGGCCAGAACAGCAGGGATCGTCACAGCTACCCCTCCAGCACCAATTTCCCTGCCGCGGTATCATCCATGATTTCTGGGGTACAGCTGTGGAGTGCCTGCAACGTTCCCGAAAAGCAAATCCGTGTGTGATGACTGGCTGAGATAAAGAGCCTCCTTTAAACGAACCCTTGGCAGCCTGATTATCTCTTCTCCCCCCCCTTCTCCTCGCTACAGTACAAGTCAAGTCAAGCTGTGATAGTGAGACAGTTCACTCGGTTTCCTTATCTCATCTTCTCTTTCAATTGTCACACTATGAGGTTCTCAACGGTGCTCCTGTCGGTGCTTGCGCCATTTAGTCTTGCCGCCCCTGAGCCAAAGACTGTTTCCGCACCGGAGCTCTCGGGCCAATTGGTCGAGCTCTTGGAGAAGCATAACCTCGCGCTTGTACCGCGATCAGAACTCACAGACGCGTTAAAGGAATTGAATACACTTCTCAAGAGTGATCGATTTCCTCGCGCACCTGTTCTGATACGGCGACAAAATACTACTTCTGGTTCTGGCTCAAAATCTGACGGCTCTAGCTCAGGGTCTGGATCAGATGACGACTCAGACTCAGATAGCGGCGGTTCAAGTCGCGTTGTCTCAATTCCTGGGCTTGATGGTCTCGGTGACCTTGGTGATGGCCTCAAGGGATTGACAGACGCACTCGGCGAGTTGGGAGATCTCCTCAAAGCTCTCAAGAATCTCCTCACAGCCGAGTTCCTTGACGCACTCCATGATGCCATGGTCTATCTCGCAGCCACATTGAAGCCTCCCGCACCCAACCAGATCAGAAGTCTGCTTGAAAAAGCAGGTCCTTTGCTGGATCTTGTTGGCGAACTCGACCTCAAGGGCCTTATCGATCAGCTTAAGGATGTTGATATCGCTGGTATCGTCTCCAAGGTTCTCAAGCTTCTCACCGACGGCAACCTCAAGAACATCGACGGTCTTCTCACCAATGGCGCAAGCCTCTTGACACCAGATTTCGTCAAGCAGACCAAGGGCCTCATTGGTGACGTCTCACCTCTTCTCGACGAGCTTGCTCCTCTTCTCAAGAAGCTCACCGGTCTTGATCTCGAGGGCATTCTATCAGCTCTGGACCCACTTCTCAAGAAGGAGTCTATCCAGGGCATTGTCACCTTGCTCAAGAATGCCGGCGATCTTCTTACCGCCAAGACCGTCGATGAGATCCAGGGTCTTCTCGGCGAAGTCTCCCCCATCATCAAGGATATCGCCCCACTTCTCGAGCAACTCACCAAGCTCAACCTTGAAGAAGTCCTCAAAGCGCTGCAGCCGCTCCTCAAGGACGATTCTATCAAGGGCATCTTGAGCTTGCTGAAGAACGCCGAGACTCTCTTGACACCCAAGTTTGTGGACCAGACGCAAGACCTCATCGGTGCCGCGTCTCCACTGATCGACAAGTTGAATGATGTCGATCTCACGGGTGTCCTTGATGCCTTGAGCCCCATTCTCAAGAAGGAGGCCATCCAAGGACTTGTCGGACTGCTTAACAACGCAGAGGACTTGTTGACTAAGGATACAGTCAAGAGCATCAAGACTCTTCTCACCGAGGCATCTCCCTTGATTGAGAAGCTTTCCGACATTGACCTTAAGGGAGTTCTGGACGCGTTGAGCCCCATCCTGAAGAAGGAGGCTATTCAGGGTGTCGTCGGCCTCTTGAACAACGCCGAGGACCTTCTGACCAAGGATACTGTCAAGAGTATCAAGACTCTATTGTCGCAAGCATCGCCATTGATCGACAAGCTCTCAGACATCGATATCAAGGGCGTCCTTGATGCCCTCAGCCCGATCCTGAAGAAGGAAGCCATTCAGGGCTTGGTTGGACTATTAAACAACGCGGAGGATCTTCTGTCGAAGGAGACTGTGAAGAGCATCAAGACATTACTGTCTCAAGCTTCTCCTCTGATCGATAAGCTTGCTGACATCGACCTGAAGGGTCTTCTTGATGCTCTTAGCCCCATCTTGAAGAAGGAGGCCATCCAGAACCTTGTTGGACTGCTCAACAACGCCGAGGATCTGCTTTCCAAGGAGACCGTCAAGAGCATCAAGAC